>OZJO01001368.1:9736-24548 GCA_900406225.1 Acrobeloides nanus
GGGTAGATTCGAAACTGGGGTTTAAAAATAGAAGCGCTATGTAAAGTTGTTTTTAAAATAACCAAATAACTAACTAATTAAACTTTTATTCGCTTATATCTCCTCAGAGATTTTCAGAGCTAATTTTTTCATTTTTAAAGCATACTCGACGAAAGTCGGGTATGCTTTACAAAACTATGTAGGTCTTGTCAAAAGAGACTGAGTTCGAACGTGTTCCTTGTTAATTGTCGATCGCTATTTACAAATCATTGATGACCACATAAATTCCTTCGATTCTGATCCTTATTATTTTGGCAAAACTGTTCAGCTAATATTACATCAATCAGACACGTCGCTTATGATTACCTGGGTGTTCCAGCTACCACAGCAGCCATTAAAGGTTTGTGGAATTTAGCAGGAATTAATGCAAGCGGTACACATAATCGGACTGGGCCGTTCCTTTTAGAAAAAAAGCTTTTTATTCATAGAAATGCCCATTTTTTGTAAAAATTTTATGAATTGATTTTGTAAAATAAAATTTCACCCACCTTTATCAGTAGAAAACATATCGATCATTTTAGCTTTCTTATCTGATCATATGCCAGATATTCATTCCATGGTAATAATTCTCGCGAATTTTTACATACTCATACAGATCTTATTATCCAAAAAAGCTTTCCGAATGAAATTCTGCGATGTTCGGCCTATTTTCCGAATGTTTCTTGCATTGTCCGGCCTTCGGCCTCACTTTCCGAATGTTTCCTGCATTGCCCGGCCTTTCCTCGCTAGAACCTTGGATTATTAATTCAATATCTGGAAACCTCTTATTCGTGTTCGGAAGTGATGACATTACTATTGGATTTTTACTTGCAATGTGTCTGAGGCATTATGTAGTATTAATCTATGTCTTTGTGCTCTCACTCTACCATTTTATTTTAACATTAAAAATATTATAAAAAATTCAATAAAAAAATTGATATATAACATAAAAATAAACGAGTGGGGCCCATACTAAATCTCTCCAAAATTTTTGTAGATTTTTTAAAAATTTTTTAATTATATTAGTTTTTTACATTTTTAAATTTTTTAAGTATTGAAAAAAATTTAAAATTTGCAATCAAAACCTGTAATTTACAAAGTATAAAAAAGGACCCGTATATCTGTCGGTATCTGAATTATTCATCATTGCATGTCATTATTTATTTTTTCTAACCAAATTATATTAATAATCTTCAAAGCGGAGGCCGCATCTTTCAAGGGACTCAAGAAAATTCGGATCCTCTGCACTATCGTAAGGCTAATTCGCTCATTGGACAAAATATTTACAAACTCCATTTCTTAATCGATGCCCAATAATTTTGTTGACTTCGAAAATTGGCATGTCTTTATTAAAGTCAACAGCATCTGAAGCCTTTTAAGTACCATTAATTTTCTCTTTGTAACATTTTGAGCACGTAATACCATGTTCATTCAGAATTTTTTCAATCATTTACTTTAATTTTGCAATTCCCTTAAATCTATGTTATATTCTTCCTACAATTCTTGGGTATTGTGTATAAAGTTCATTATCAATTCTAAATTTTAAATAATGAGATTTTTAAACACCCATACTTTTGGTTATATCTGCCTGTATTTGACTTGGCTGGTATTCAAAGTCATCAATGCAAAGTGAAGCAATAAGATGAAACAACATCTTCAGTGTTAGGCGTATTACTTAGAAATGAACATGTAGTAATAGTAGGTGTATACAGCTTCTGTGGGGCAAAACGTCGAGGTTAGCAAGTTGGTGGAACAACCAAAGTACCAAGTTTATTTTTTGCTTTTACCCATTCTAAAATTTTTAATATATGTTTTTTCATTTTGATATTTTATTTTTTATGCTATCAATTGTTTTCCAATGATGAAATTTTGTTTACTATGTATGTAATTTGTGGAATATCATGCATCATATATTTTGTTTCATTATAGCTTCGAGCAGAAATGCCGAGCGATTCATTCTATATTACCTCAATAATCTTTATGAATTATTGAAAAATCCTATTGTAGTCGATCTCTTACGAGCATCAGCATTATTGAACGTGAATGTTACTTCTCTTCTATGGATTATCGTTTTTCTCTAAAAATTAATCTAAAGCAGTAGAATGGTGTGAAGAATTTTTAGATTCAGAAACTTAATCAATTCTCCTTAGATCTTATACAATCTATATTGCGTCCTTGAAAAGATCTTGTATTAAAAAAATATGCAAACTGCTTCGCTTTTTATGAAACAAATGAGTAAATATTGGGCAAAACAGTGTAAGGAAACAAGATGTTTGTTTTGTTTTTTGCGCTTTTAAGTAATTCTTAAATTTATGAAACAAAAACAAAACAAACATATGCATCTCCATGGGGAATGCGTTAAATAAGCATAAATCAGCACTTGCTTATTTTCAGATCAAACAGTAATCACAGACTTAAAAAGTCAGCAAAAATACTTAAAATCAACTAGGATTCTTGGCCAATATTCATGAACAAGTGCCTTTTTAGGGGCTGAAGTTCCAAAAATGTAAAATCGCTAATAAAGTACGGATATAGAGTATTTCGTGTTATATAGTTGTGACATTTTATCTCAAAAATTGAAACTTTTTCGGAACAACGCTAGAAATGTTCTTCATGAAAATATATCTGACAAATACAAATTCGGTCGAAAAAAATTATCAAGAATGTTTTAAATAGGTTAGAATGACTATTCAGGCAAAAAAGAAGGGTAGTTAGTTTGTATATAGCTAAAAATGGTGTTGTTTTTCAACAAAAAATATTTTCGATATGAAAAATTGATTTTCAGGCAAAATGAACCTCATATTTGGATATGAGTCCCCTAATGATGGAAAAAATTTCATCGAAAATGATAGAAAATGATGAAATTAGAGGCATTTTTTGAGCAATCAGTACTTATTGAACAACCAATAGGAATTTTTTTAAGCTATCACTCAAACCATTTGGACATATTAAAAAATAAAGTTTTCATGTTAATACACCGACCAATTCAACTTGCGGTCCAACTCGTTGGGCCGGCCCAACTCCACGGCCCGACTGCTAGCGTCGGGCTATAGTGCAACCGCCCAACTGCTAGCGTTGGGCCCGACTGACAGCGCGCACCCTTCCCGATTTTCCCGTTTCCCGAAGAAAAATTTCCCGATTTGTTCGAACGACCAAATTAGAATCAAAACATCAAACACACTATATGAAGGCGAGATCAATAATCACAAGGCTATCCGGTGCTAAAGATTTGTTTAAACAAAATCAAGATTTGCAATTACAAAAGTTAACGATCTAAAGAAGTTGTTGGATAAGAAAGAATTAAAGCTAAAGAACTCGAAAAGTGTCAAGGATCGTTACCGCATGAACTCTTCTAACTACAAACATAAAGCTCTTGCTTTTGAGGTAGCTAATGAGAAGATCAAAAGCTTTTAAAAAGAAAATAAAAAATTGAAAAGTACGCAAGAACCGATAGTGAATAAAAGATTATAATATGATCTACAAAAAATCAGTAGTTGCGTGCAATGGGAATTGCAAGTATAAGATCTATCATCGACGGTATTTTTTATTTTAATTTTTAGTCATTCAACGTGTCCGACAGATATATTGGTAACGTCATATCCTCTGTTTCGAAAAACATTTTCCACAAGCATATTGATTGTGTGTCTACTCAATCAACTATAAGAAGATATTCTAAAGCCGGAGCGTAAGCGGCATGAATACATGTCTCGGAGGAGCTCGACCAGATGATATCAAATATTCAACTATCAAAATTGCTTTGTCTAGTGATAAAACAAGTAATGAAATTCGAGATATCTTTTTTATTCTTTATTGTAATAAATAAAGTTTTTTTAGACTTTTATTGCGAGTAATGAAATTAAGGACCTTTGTATTGGAGTTCCGGTAGTTTCTTCAAAAAGTGCTGCGGTGCAATTACAAACTCTAAAAGATCTTTTGGACAAAATCACTGGCTTATATAAAAGATTTTTTAGTCAGCGAAGTGATGGTCAAGCTAGAACTGTGGCGTTTTGTAAACCCTGGGCACAAAAAAATAATCTCTCAAAATATATGCTTCTTGGTTTTGAGACTACCGCTTCAATATTGTTTTCGAAAGTGCGAGATACTCAATCATATTTACCCAAATTTTATCAAATTTGTTAAAGAAGCCAAATTGGAATACCTTCTTATATTTTTTAAAGAAAAACTACGCTAACTTTTTTTACTCTGATGAGTTTCGAAATAATTTTTTCTCCAAACGCTAAAAAATCGGGTCGCTAGTAACTAATAAGTTGAAATTCGGATTAACAGGTATACCTGGAGATCATCGAACCAGCGCTTATGTTCAGTGCATGTACGAATCATAACATGACCTCAGTTCACCACGGAATGACAATGAGACTCATATCGATGCAAAACATCCATATGGGGATAATGAGTTAAGAGCTCGTTAATCACTCATGTGAAAGGTGGATGCTCATAGGGTGCCCAACCTCAACTCCAATTTGTAGCATTTTTTGCTCGCCGAAAGCGCGGTGAAAATTTTTATACTAATCTCCAAGAGGGTTGTGCCAAATTAAAAATATTTGATAACATAATCACAGCTAACATTTATCGCCACCAAGGGTGTCATGAAACTCGAACTAGAAAAACTCGATACTTTTTGTGAAACTCGAAAAATTCTTCGAGTTTTGGTATTATTTTTTGTCAAACTTATAAGTAGTAGAAAACTTAGTATTTGGCCCTACTTATTTTTTGAATTTTAATATTTTGGGCCCCAGAAACTGAAACATTTTATCCCTTCATTCATGAAGGGCAATGTTTCGAAATTATTTGGATTTTTGAGTCTCTTGGGGCTCTTTAAGTGTGCAAAGTAATTCAAGTAGCATGCCAATAAAATAGATGGTTCAAAATGACCGCAGGATTTTTTGTTATGAATGAATCTCTTGGTCTCTTTAAGTATGTAAAGTAATCCAAGTGGCTAGCATGCCAATAAGCTAATTAGTTCAAAATGGCCGCAGGATTTTTGTGTTTTAATTTTGCAGCTAAATAAATGCTGAGTTGATTGTGAAATTTTTTTAAATTTTTAAACATTATCTAGATTCATGGCATGATTTTTATCACAATTTTGCTAGACATTGGATTACTGTGCACACGTATATTTTACTAATATTCATAATTGGTCAAAGTAAGTTTTTTTTAAAAAATTTTTGAAGGGAAAATAGAGAAACAATGCGCGCAATCAATTTTCCTAAACTGATTTTATGGCGAAAGCCGATTGTGTTTCAATACATCCATCACCCTCTGTATACGCTAAATAATTTATGTTAATAGGTTATTTTTGCGGCATATTTTTGTTTCAAAAACCCAAGACAATGTTCAAATTGGATAATTTTGGTGTCATTTTGTTCGTCTCATTTAGCTATAAAAAANATAAATCAAGCTCAATTATCTCGAAAACTACAACGATTCAGAACATGCCGTAAAAACAACAAATGCCCCATTTTTCATGAACTCTCTGAATATCAACAATAATAAAAATAGTGAGATAAAATAATAAAGCAACATTTGTATAATACTACTTTCAAAGATATGGTAAATACTTCACATCTTGTAATATCAAAATTTAGTTGATCTTATTATTAATACTATAGATAATAGTTTCAATATTTCAGGATATTTGAAATTTATTTTTGAAAAATCAAGTAAAAATAAATCAAATAGAATTTATATAGCCATCATTCATCTTTCTTTATTATGAACTTGAATTAAAGAGAAATTTATAACAAATTCTTTATGATCAGTCTACAGGATTCATTGATGATCAAATCCCTATGGCGAAAACAGAATCAGAATTTGGACAGTACATCCAATGTCGGTCTTGTGGATGTGCTGTCCATGCCAAGCTCCTATAGATTGCATTTTCGGGTGAAAAAAGGATAAAAAACAGAATAAAAGCAAAAGTTGTTCACACAAAAATCAAATGAATGTTAATAAATTTTACAAACGGTCGTTTAAATAGTGTTTTGAAGAAAAAAATCGGGGTCATTTTAATAAAGATTTTATCGCCGCCTCAGGATTATTGATCTGAATGCGTCTGAAGTCGTTTGAAGGAAAAAATTTTGCAAATTAGTTAAGAACTGGAAAAAGAAAGTTACAATTCGAAAAACAGTTTTTCTGCTTTTTTTCAGAATGTGGAAGAATTGTACGTCAGTTGATAAATGGAATGGCTTATACTTAAATTGGATTGATAGATGATGAATTAAATAACAAAGACGTGGGGAAGGGTACTTGGTCCCACCGCGGCTTGCTAAAAGTCCTTCTTTTTGGCTGAAGCACTTGGAATGAAGTCAGTGAAAGGATGGTGAAACTACCGTTGGAAAACCATTCGGAAGAAAATTTCCTGAAAAGTGACTTGGCCAGAATCTCTAGTCTATTTTTATGTGCGGCTCGATACCTGCATTAAAAGAAAAATATCGAGCTAGAACATAAAAGTGAATTTTTGAGGGAGCCAAAAAGCGTTTTAAAAGGAAAAATGTAACTTTTCTAGAAAACTACAAAGAGTTGGGGCATAGTTTTGGTGTCCACGGCGGACCAAACTTATCAAATGCTTGAGTCACATATCAAATAGCATAAATCATACTCATTGCTATGTATATAACACGAATAACACAAAAAAAAATAAAATTTCATAGGGCCCTTAATTTCTAGAAGCGATTTTATGATCCTAGAATGATATATAAAGGAAAACTATCATATCTCTATGAATACTAAATGAATTTAGATAATTTTTGTTTCTAAAATTTATAAAGGCACTAAATAACATAATTGAACCAAAATTATTTCACCGGACACGGAGTTTGTATTTTTAAAAAGCACTTCAAAATACCCTATTTTTACCCAAGTTCAATACGATATAACTTTTTATGGACATCTTCAATTTTTGTGATCAAAAGCTTATACGACGCGGAATAACCTGTAAAATAGCGATACAGAGCGATTTGTTAATTTTGATTCGAAAAACTTTGAATTTTTTATAAATTATCGATTTTTTTGGCCTTTTTTCACATGTTTTAATGGATAAAAATTTTTTCTCAAAGTAAAATTGAAAAAACGCTCTGTAACTGTGTTCTTAGCATGTTGCCATGTATTTATAGACAATTATCATGGGAATTGAAGATGATCATAAAAAGTTATAACATTTTTAAGTTGAAAAAATACTTTTTATACTATTTTGGCCCAAAACACACTAAGTATAGTTTCAAATCTTGAAAATAACGACGGCAATCTATTCTCCGACCTCAATTTAGTATAGAAAAGTGCTGTCGGTTTTTGATTTTGATTCGAAGAAAAATAGAAATAGGCTAAAAACGNATTTCATTCAAAATTTCGAAAAATTTTGGTTTTTTACCCTTGAGATTTTGGTTTTTTACCCTTGAGATTTTGATTTTTTACCCTTGAGATTTTTAGTCAAAATTTCAAAAAAAATTTTTGCGAGGTCTCGTCTAATTTTGACTTAAAATTGTAAAACAAAGTTTTTGGAACAATAATAAAGCGATTTGGGCCCTTTTTTCCGGTGACTCAAATTTTTTACAAGTTTGGGCCGCCGTGTAAGCTTAAGCCTAGGCCTATGCCTAAACCTAAGCTTACATGTTAGCCTATATTTCATTGCAAGAAATAATATGAAAGAATAAATAATTTATATTTTACTTTGTTCTAAATGTTTTGTATTTTTATTGTTGTTGATGATTCGTTTTAAATAAAATTATTAGAAAAAATGTTTTGGTGATCAATGTTTTTCTGTCAAATTGATTTTATCGATTCTTTCAGATAAAATAGTTTTATCAGATAAAACTGATTTTCAGATAAAACGGTAATATATATATACTTCGTTTCCCGGGCAACGTTAAAAAAAGTTGGGCGCATATTTGGTTGATCGCTGATTGCCAGACCGTCCGATCTGGCAAGTTAAGCAACGTTGGGCCCGCAGGTTCAATCCCCGGTGGGTAAAATGTTTAGAAAATAAAAAAAATTTTATCAGACCTCCTAAATTCGATCTCGTAGAGTTTTTGCCTAGTTTTATTTTCCCTGGAAAATTTTTTCTAGACCTGGAAATTGACTTCAAACATGAAGAGATTACAAATTATAGCAATAGAAATTTTTATGTTTGAAGTCAATTTCCAGGTCTAGAAAAAATTTTCCAAGGAAAATAAAAATAGGCAAAAAAACTGATTCAAAAACTGACTTTACGAGGTCGAATTTAGGAGGTCTGATAAAAAATTTTTTATTTTCCCAACATTTTACCTACCGGGGATCGAACCTGCGGGCCCAACGTAGCTTAACTTGCCAGATCGGACGGTCTGGCAATCAGCGACCAACCAAATATGTGCCCAACTTTTTTTAACATTGCCCGGGAAACGAAGTATAACAAAAAGTGATAATTTTTTAATTTAAAAAATTTAGGAAATTTATGAACATTCTAATATGGAATTGATAAAAAATAAAAAAGCTGAAATAAATAAACCAAATTTAAATGACTCAACCAAATGTGATGCCTATTTTAATGCGAAGCCAAACATAATCATCTTTCCAGAAGACGAGAATTCATATGATTTTAAACTAGATAATTTTTCTCGATTTGATTTTCTGGGTGAAACATCTAACAGTTCGGTTTTTAAATATCAGCACATAGCTACAGGAAAATATGTCGCTATAAAGTTTGTGAAAGTACCACAACCTAGGTTAGTTTACCTTCAACTCTTTAGGCCTTTTCTTATTTTAGAGCAACTATGACAATTGAAGATATTCGTTTATTAAAGAAAGCCAAATTTTTAAGACAAGAAATCGAAACACATCGTCAATTATTATGTCCATATATCGTCGCATTTTATGGCTTCGCAACAATCAACAGTGAGGTTCTTATTTGTATGGAATTGATGGGTATGAGTCTTGAAGATCTTAATGAATTTATTCATCGATCGGACCATAATAAATCAGACATAGCAGGTAGAATAATTTTTCTTCTAATTTATATATTTTTTAAATATTAGTTTTCCCGGAAAAATTACTGGTTGTAATTGGTAAATCCATTCTTAATGGTCTAAGGTTTTGTAATAAAAAGGGGATTATTCATAGAGATATAAAACCCAAAAATATCTTGATAAACGAAAAGGGAGGAATTAAACTGTGTGATTTTGGTAGATCTAGATTTCTTGAAAATGGTCATGCTACTACTTCCGACGCTGGGTCTATAGCTTATATGCCTCCGGAAAGAATTCCAGGGCATCCAAATCCGAGTGTAGTTTATGACATTCGTTCTGATACATGGAGCTTGGGAGTAACTCTGGCTGAACTAGTCTGTGGAAAATATCCTATTGTAGACGAAGACGGAAATATCCCACAAGGTGATATCTCCATTTTAATGCGCTGTATTCGAATTGTAAAAGGGAATGAAATTTGTGAGCGATGTTTTGAAAATAAATATCCTGAATACATAAAGGGTTTTGCTGAACTTTGTCTAGAAGAGTTGTCAAAAAGACCAAAATTTGATCAGCTAGTTCAAACAAAATTTTATGAATGTTTTAATGAATTACTAGAAGAAACTAACGCGTATGTAGCAACTTTTGTTTGTCAAATAATGGTATGTGTTATTGGTTGTTCTAAAAGTTCCCGGATTTTTTACATGAACTATGGACCCGAAAATGTTTTTCTAAAAATGACCCCTATAGGGTAATTTTATGCGGGGAATCGATTGCGCGCATTCCCGAAGCTTGAAAACACTTCCTTGACCCTGATTCAGGAACGAGGTGGGTATATTGAAGCAAAAATGAAATAAAGTTTGGATTTTCGCCGGAAAACTGGCTGTCTAAGGGTTATTCTAGGCGGGGAATCGATTGCGCGCATTTTCATGGCATGAAAAAAAATTAGCGACATAGATTTAAGCGATTTTCTTTATGAAAACTTTTAGGGAGTTTACGCCTCGTATGGGTGGCTTCTAGTGGTGAAAATCAAAAAATTCCTTAAGATTCGAATTCTCCGTGTCGAAAACCCCCGGGTACAAAAAAATCAGCAGATTTGGAAAACTTTTTGATAATTCGAATTTTTACCTCTTGGGGGACCAAGCGTAAAAAATTCGAATTTTCAAAAAGTTCTCCAAATCTGCTGACTTTTTTGTACTCGGGGGTTTTCGACACGGAGAACTCGAATATGAAGAAATTTTTTAATTTGGACCACTAGAAGTCACCCATACGAGGCGTAAGCTCCCTAAAAAGTTTTCATAACGAAAATCGCTTAAATCTGTGTCAGGTTTTTTTCATGCCTTGAAAATAAGAGCAATCGATTCCCCTGCATAGAATTACTCCTATAGGGGTCATTTTTAGACAATTTTCGGGTCCAAAATTCATGTAAAAGGGGACTTTTTTGGTTCAACCGAATAATTTTTTGAGTATAATTTTTTTGCAGGATTTTGAAGAAAATAAGCATACAACTACATCTTCATCCTCAACTTTAATCAATTTGTAAAAGTCCAAATTTTTTATTCTATATGAAATACTTAGAAGATTTTTTTATTCATATTGTCAAAAAATTTTATTTTGCTTAATGACTGGCTACAACTTGTATCACAGCATTCGAAAACCGGGAAATAGTTCGGCAGATTGTAAACTCCAATGACCGAATGGCCTCTAGGAATTGCACTTTAAAGGACCAGGCCACTAAGGTACAATCATATGAAAAAATGATTTATTCGGAAAGATCATGAAAAATTGAGCATTTTTTGTTTTTACAGCATCCTCTGAATCGTTTTCCCCATCGAGATAAATGCATTTAAAAATATAAATTCGTGTACATGTTTTCGTTGTAATAATCAAACTTTTTTTGAATTTTTTTCTTTAAAATCGTGAAAAAATAGCATCAATCGACAGAGAATTTTATGCTGAACAACATTGCTAATTTAAGTTTGCGTAAAAAATATTTTCTCCGATCACAAATGCAAAATAAGTTTAAATTTTTGAATTGTTGTATATTGAAACGAAAACCCTGCATGAATTTCAACTTATTTTGCATTTTTAATATATATAAAATTTGCATAAAATTACCTATGTGCATACGGAATTAGTCAGTTTCAGAAAATATTTTTTTACACAAACCTCAATTAGCAAAGCAATTCAGCATAAAATTCTCTGTCGATTGATGCTATTTTTTCACGATTTTTCCGCAAAAAATTCAAAAAAGTTTGATTATTACAACGAAAACATGTACATAAATTCATATTTTCAAATGCATTTATCTCGATGGGGAAAACGATTCAGAAATTTTTTCAAAAATTTTTCTCTAAAGTGACTCATTTGGGGTATTTTATGCGAGAAATCGATTGCGCGCATCGAAAAACCTTGAAAACGCCTCCCAGACCATGAAATATAAGATTTTCGTATTTTTTCAGTTATTTCCGGTAGAAATTCCTACTTGAAAATATGAAAATTGGATATTTCATTGTCTGGGAGGCGTTTTCAAGATTTTTCGATGCGCGTAATCGATTTCTCATATAAAAATACTCCTAATGAGTCATTTCGGAAGAAAAAAATTTTTCGCCAAAAAATGACCAAATGGCGGTTTTTTTGGAACACCCTGTAGGTAAATAATGATCGACCAAAAATAGTCATATGCAAAAAAATTTCATAAAAATCTGAAAAACTTTAAATTCGGGCCGGAATTCTAACCCGCGACATTAAAGTGCAATTTCTAAAGCCCTAATATAGCATTTCGGCCATGGGGGGTTTCAATCTTCAGGACTTTTTTCCTGATTTTCGAACGCATTGGTATTTTTAAAAAATTTAACGTTATATGTTATTGTAAAATGATTTAATTTTTAAATAAAATTGCAACAACAAAATTTAATGTTTGATCCATTCCAAATTTTTCTATAAACATCTATTACTTTGATCATTTAAAAACATGCGATAGTGGTCTTTAGGCTTATGCCAAAGTAATCATCAGAAACAAATCTATACGCAACGATACGATCCGTTGATATTGATTGATAAGCATACAGGAAAACGGGAACTTATGCACTTCGCCTCCCCCCCCCCCAACATTGAGGGGTCCGAAGTGCACTGATCAGTGCAGTTCGGCCCCCCAAGTTCCGTATTTTTTTCATCGTTTCGAACATTTTTACGTTTATCGAAAAAAATTTTTGTGATAACTCGCCTCAATCGGTCCCCTTGAAGGTTTTGTATCCACTAATTTCCAATACAAGCTTACATTTATAAACAGAATAAGCAACGGCGAAAACTCCAACACCTAGGAATAACAAGCCCAACGCCACGCGAATGAAAACGGAAGTAAACTAAAAAATTTCTCCTAGCTTAATTTTTCAACACATTTAACTCACTAAACCATATTTCTTAGCGGGCTTTATCCGAACAACACCCGGTTGTAAAGGCTCTGGAGTCGCGTTTACACTACTAAAAATGATTGGAGCTGCTGTCGGCTCTTATACCCCACGTGGTATAAAATCGAAAAATTTTATTTTTCAAAATTTTCTCAAAAATCACCCTATTAGGGGTAATTTTATGCGGGAAATCGATATCGCACATTTTCTAAGCATGAAAAAATTATCTTGACCCTGATTCAGGGAATGGAGTTGGTGTATTGACGCGAAAATCGAAAAATTTTCTTTTTCCGTCCGTACAAAATTTTATGCGGATTATTTTTGTGTAAAAACGCTTTCATTTTTTAGAAAATCGAATATATAATCATTGAAGAAAAGAAAATAGATATTTCGAAACAGCTAGTATGGACAAAATTTGATTTTCTAACAAATGAACGAAGCGTTTTTGCGCAAAAATAACATCGCCAACATGTTTCCCCCATAAAATTACCCCTAATAGAGTGATTTTTGAGACATTTTCGAAATTTTTTCGATTTTAGACCACACACAATGGGGTATAAGAGCCGAAGTAGCCCAAATGATTCTATATTAAGTTTATAAATTACCCATCATCGCTACCATTAAAGGACATTTTTGTAGTATTAAACTAGATAAAAAAGCATTCAACCAGATATTACCATATGTAGGATAATTCAATTAATAAAGCGGATGCAAAGTAGGTACTTAGTCTTATAGCATTAAATTGGATTTACTCAAAATTGCCTCCGTTAAATGATAAGGAAAACCGCTGATAAGAAGCTATTAAAGACACACAAATTCCTTCCAATTAACCCTCCGATGCGTAAAAAATCGTAAAATTCAAAAATTCGCAGAAAATTTATCAGGGCACGCTTTAAAGATTCGATGTCTTTATGAGGCTTAGCGCAAGCTTTGGCTTCCAAAATTCTCCATACAGAATAGTCAAGCGGATTCAAATCAGGCGAAATTTTTTTTACCAAAATCAATATTTATTTCAAAACATGATGTAAGAAAAAGCAACATGGTAAAAATTTGCTGGCCATTCATCTCGAGAAATGAAATCTGAAAATTGGCCCAGAAAAATTTGAGTGTCATGCTTTGTGTGCAGGAGCAGAATCTTGTTGAAAACACCAATATTCTTTCTTCGGCCCAATGAATTAGGTGATCTTGCAGCATTTCTCGATCAACATATTGGTCAATTTTAACACCTGCTTCGACAAACATTAACGGTGTCTTCCCATCATGCGTAATAGCTGCCCACACCATAACAGAAGCCGGCTTTTGAGTACGCTCGATAACTCTTTCATGGGACTTCTATTGACCATAATCTGTCGTTTTGATGATTAAAAGCATTAAAAAAAATTAACCAAGCCAAATTTACAAAATTCTTTCATTTTTATTGCTTAAAAAACCCATACATTTCACCGAAAAGTTCAAAAATAGCAAAAAAGGTGAGAAATAAGTCGAAAAAATGAAAAGTTTGAAGTTTCGATTGAAGACTGTCGAAAAAACACGTTAAAAACATTTTTAAGTGTCCGTTTTTCGTGCGCCACTCTGTATATATTGCGAATAGTTGCCTGATGTCAAATAACTTTATTCATTTTCAAACTTATTTTCCAAGTAAGAGATCAAAAGGTCTTTATCAATAGACAAATAAATGATATTTCCGTTTTGTCGAATGAGATGATGGTCATTGAATTCCACTAAGATTTTCTTCAGCGCAATTTCAGAATTTGCCAGGAATTCAGCTCTAAAACAAGAGTTGAAATTAATATCGATAGGTATCCCACTGAACGTGAAACACTTTTCAAACAAATTCTTTTCATCATCTGGATCATCTAGAATTGAAATTTTTTTGGCATTGACCCCTCTAGGGGTAATTTTATGCGAGGAGTCCGCATTTCACATTTCCGATGTCTGAAAATCTTTTCCAGAACCTAGAAAAGGCTATTTATACATGTGATTCTTGTCAAAAATGTGGCTATACATCATATAAATATAGCCTTTTCTTGATCCAGGAAAAGATTTTCAGGTCTCGGAAATGTGAAATTCGGATTTCCCGTATAAAATTACCCTCTAGAGGCAATTTCCGATGAAAAAATTTTTTGTTTTCGAAAATTTCACGTTCAGTGGGATACCTAATCGATACTAGTTCCCAAGATTTTCAAATGATCAAGCATACTTGACAGCTTGATAGAAGTCAAAGAAATCAAGTGAATCGTTTTCTTGAACAAAACACTCAGCCAACTTTTGCAGTGTCTTTCGGGCATTGCTAGTCAAGGATTGCCAGATGGCTTCCAGTGATGCAAATGTGTGCGCGCGCACCGCAGAATTAGAGTTTAAGCCAAGAAGTTTCGAGTCGCCAGCTAGAAGTTCTTGTTTGTAGCAGCGCATAGTTGAGATATTGATTCG
>OZJO01001369.1:0-10350 GCA_900406225.1 Acrobeloides nanus
TGGCACAAATTAAAATCATAATCTAGTGCTTATATAAGCGTCTGGAAAGATACCTGGATAGATATATTTCGCTATATGTAGATTATTACTAAATAGTAGCATATAACAGATTCTTGTTGAACAAAATTAGTTTTCTCTTTGGATTATAAAATGAGAGCTGCGGACATCAACGATATTGAGGTAAATTAATTAGGCTCACATTTGTTGGTACTATAGTCGAAATTTTTTCATGAGCAACACGAGCAATTTGATTGACTCAGGGTCAGCAATATTGAAACGATTGATCAAATATTAGAAAATTCAGTTTGCACGCTATAAAAGTGTCCTCTCTACCATTTTGTTTTTTGTAGAGGTGAGGTCGTGAAACTCGAATCGCATTTTTGCGACTTTTCGCTTAAATATAAAGGCTTTCTCTGGATCAGGGAAGCGTTTTTTCGCTGTGAAAATGTCAAATTCGGATTCCCCACATGTTTTTACCCTTAGAGAGGTCATTTCCAGAAAATTTTTTCACGTGGGTGGCCCCATGGCTATAAAAGTGTCTTCTCTACTCTTTGTTCTTTGTAGAGGTGAGATTCACGGGTCACGAACTCATGATGCCTTATTTGGCATGAGATGTCTTCTTTGCGTACGCAAAAGTTGGTGAGACATTTCCAAGATAGACTTTTTACAAAGTGAGTAGATAAAGATTTTCGAGTTTTACTTTTTTAAGATACTTTTCCAGTTTTATAACCCGTAAAGAATATCGTCTTTTCTTATCCTGGCTGCCCTCTTTAGAGCCACAAGGAGTGCCATAGCCCATGCCCACCGGAGCATTGCCTCCCTGGAGCACCCCGAGTAACTCGAAATGGTGGGCTTGAAGAAAATGGCTTTTTGATATCAAAAAATTAAAAAATAAAGTTTTCAGAATTATTTATAGCCGATTTAGAACCTTCGACCTTGATTCTAAATCGGCTGCCGATCAAGAATTTCCAAGATCAGCTAGTTGATTTAGAATCTTGATTCTTGATCAACTAGCCGATCTTGAAAATTCTTGATCGGCTAGCCGATTTAGAATCAGGATCGATGATTCTAAATTGACTAGCGAATCTTGAACATCCTAAATCGGCTAGCCGATTCGAAATCAGCTGAAATCCTAAATCGACTACGACATATATAAATAATCAAAAATGTCGACCCTAGTACTAAAAAGTTTTTATAGAAAAATATACCACCAATGACAAGTCAAATATCGGTATCAAGTCAAATATATGTGGCAAACAACAAAACGAACGAGGTAGTTTTAAATGTGACTGAAATTCAACTGTGTACGTCACTTCCAAAGAAAAAGAGATTTATGAATGATTATTGTAAGGCTGTATTAATAATATTTACTATAGCAATTATCTTATCATTTTTTTCGTTGTTACTTGAATATCATAGTTAGTTTAAAACATTGTTACTTTTTTATTGTTGTACAGAAAATTTAAAAACAATAAACGATTAAATAAAAGTTAAACTTTTTTGTGAAGATTTTTCACCATAGTCTTGTTTTGTACTAAACGAATTTTTGAGTGTGTTTGCAACTTTGTATGTTTTACAATTTTGTTGTTTTGCTTCTTTGGAGCTACCTTTTTGTGGCTAACTTTGTTTGTCAAGAGATTTTTGCCATTAATTTTTCGTGACTTTGGTTTTTGCTTTTGTGCTTGGCGATGAGCTCTCAATTCGTGGATTTTCTTTTCGAGTTCTTGTAAATCATCATCGATGTCATAAATTGGTTGAGGTGTGGTTAAATGGTCATAATAATCGGTGCTGAATGAGTCTAAAGGGAATATTGTAGTTAATCCCATGTGTTCGGTAGAATATAGTAGTAATGTGGTTAAATGGGGCTTTTCAGTTGTCTTTGATTGGGGCTCTTCAGTTGTCCCTGAATGGGGCTCTTCAGTTGAGGCAGCTCTGGTTGTCCGTTCTACTATTGTAGATGAGGGAAGTGTAATGACTGGAGTTTGAGTTGGAAGTGTTTGAACTAAAAATAGAAATGATTATAAATTAGATTTTTCCGCAGAATTATTTTACAAAAAGCAATAGATTATATATCTCAAAAGAAGGTTTAAAAATTAAATTGCAAAAATTTTTTGTCTCCATTTGCAATTTTTAAACCGATTCGAAAGGTGCGTTCTCTTTCCCAAATAATATATAACAAATGATGTTGCTTACTTTTGCCACAAGCAGCCGAAGTTATATCTTGAGTAAAAATTGGATCTCCCAAATCATAAATTCCATAAGTAGCTAGTTGAGCCAAATTGGCAGCTAAAAAATTAAAAATTTTCTTTAAAAAATATTATCAGAAACCATTACCAGTTTGTGGTTCCACTGTCACCACAATCAAGCCATATCCTTTTGGGTCAAAAAATTGTGCTCGTAAATTAATCGCTTTTTGAACATCATTTACATCGCTAAAAATTTATATATGTTTTTTGAACGCTGCCCCTGGGCTGTGTACCGTTTGGTTTTTATTAGAAAATCTTACGTAGTGGCTGTAAAAATTATAAAAACATAATTTGCTGGGTCTACTGCTTGTGATTGAAGTATTTGATTATTTAGAAAAGTTATATAACTAAAATAATAATAATTTTTTAAAAGTTAACATAGAAATTTACTCGCTGAGGCTATTTTGCTGGAAGCATGTATACAGAAATCTTTTAACACTTGATACAACATTGTTTAAAGAATTTGTATCATTTTGAAGATTTGAATTTCCGCCTTGAGTGCAACCAATCGGTTTCGGAAGTGTGACTCGAACAGAAGTTGGCGAGATCGTCCAGGATTGATAAGCGCTTTGTACTTTGTTAATTTGCTAAACAAAGTTTTTTCTGGCTAAAAAAGGTCGGTAGTGATCCCGCTTTTGGGACAAATTCCCATTGGTGATGGTTCGATTCCCATTGGTGATGGATTGATTTTGCCTCGATTTTTTGTGGCTAAAAAAGGTCGGGACTGAGTGAAATGTTGTGGCTAAAAAAGGATCGAAAAAATTGGGATCGCCAGACTTTCAGAATATCAACAAAAAATGCCAACTTTTTAAGGAATAAAGTAAGCGTAGTAATTTGGGGAGAATTTTCACCATTCACCCTCCCTATAATTGCGACATTGAGTGGGACGATCCTTTAAATCGTGAGATTTTTTCTAGAAAAAAGAGGAGATAACCCTTACGTCATAGACAATAGATTCGCCTTCACTTTTTACATATGTTGAGGCTTCGAGACTAAAGATGACGTTAACTCGACATGGATCTAAATTCAAAAAGTGTTTTTCCACACAGAGTACATAAAACCTTACTTTGAGCCTGTACAATTCCAACAATCCAAACACATACTAGAAAGCGAATAGGCATCTCGTATGATTCAAAAACTAAGAACACTCAATATTTTATGCAGTTTTATATCTTTTGACAATTTGGACATTTAAGCTGTTTTACTTTGATATTTTAATACGCCTTAATATTTCTTATTCACACCCTTGATTGAGTGCTCAAAATGATCGCCTTTTGAAATTTAAGCTGCTTTCAAATGAAAGTTTTTTCATCCAAATGGGAAAAGCGAAAAAACATTTTTATCAGTTTTAAAAATTTATTTAAACATTTAATAAATAAATTTTATTTATTTCCCCATGTACAGTTACACATGATTTATTTCCCCATGTACAATTACACATGAGTAGAGTAATAATAATTACAATAACAATATGTGATAAAATAATAATCAGATTTCCTATATTATTACACAGCCAATTCTACGTTGCGCACTGAATTCTGCTGATGAGATGATGGTACACAGCTGGGTCCTTCACTGCACTTTTGAAGCTTTCATGGTGTCCAATTTCTACAATTCTCGTCGGGAGGGCATTCCATATTTTCTTGGCGGTATTCAGAGAGCTGCTTTGAACGGCTTCAAGTCTTGTAGTTGGCATGATGAGCTCCCATTCAAAATGTCAAATTCGGATTCCCCACATGTTTTTGCCCTTAGAGGGGTCATTTATAGAAAAAATTTTTTCACGTGGGTGGTCCCCCCTCCTATTGTGTAGTAGCTCCAATATGTTTCTTTGAAAAATATCTCCACCTTTGTTTATAAAATGATCATTTGTGCCTACTTTGAAGATTAACATTTGATCAAAAATTTGAGAACAAAAGACTCTATATTCCTTCCTCCTTAGGCAACAATGGCTTATAGTTTCTATAAATTCCGACTTGTACATAACTTATTAAATAGAACATAGACGGAACTAAAATTTATAATGAATCCCCAAGTAACCTAGGCGGGAAACAAAAGTCATTATATAAGATAACATAAATTAAAATCACAATTCAGTGCTTATATAAGATTAAGCGTCTGGAAAGATACCTGAATAGATATATTTCGCTATATGTTAA
This sequence comes from Acrobeloides nanus, assembly GCA_900406225.1. Classification (NCBI taxonomy): domain Eukaryota; kingdom Metazoa; phylum Nematoda; class Chromadorea; order Rhabditida; family Cephalobidae; genus Acrobeloides; species Acrobeloides nanus. The sequence goes on from OZJO01001369.1 coordinate 4,403, forward strand.
ATTATTACTCAGTAGTAGTAGAACATTAGCTTTAACAAAAATTAGTTTTTCTTTATATTAAAAATGAAGGTTGCGGACATCAACGATATTGAGGTAAATTAATCAGATTCAAATTTTTGTTATTAAAAAGTTGTCCTTTTTTAGAAAAATGAACCGTCAGTGACAAATCAAGGATCAGTGGCGAGTCGAGAATCAGTGACAAACCAAAAAACTGTAGTAAACAAAAAATCGAACGAGGTAGTTTTAACTGTGGTTGAAATTAAGGAGTGTACGTCGCTTCCAAAGAAACAGAGATTTCTGAATGCTTATTGCAAAGTTGTATTAATAATATTTACTATAGCAATTATGGCATCATTCTTTTCGTGGTTATTTGAATATCATAGTTAGGTTAAAACTTTAGCACTTTTTTTTATTGTTATACACAAAATTTAAAAAAAACAATAAACGATTATATAAAAGATAAACTTTCCTAAACTTTTCAGTGAAAATTTTTCATAGCAGTTTTGTTTTGTACAAAGCGAGTTTTTGAATGCGTCGGCAACTTGGAATGTTTTACAATTTTGTTGTTTTGCTTCTTTGCAGAGATCTTTTTGTGGCTAACTTTGTTTGTCAAGATCTCTTTGTCATTAATTTTTTGTGGCTTTGGTTTTTGCTTTTGTGCTTGGCGATGAGCTCGCAATTCGTGGATCTTCTTTCCAATTTCTTGTAAGTCATCATTGATGTCATTAAATGGCACGGGTGATGAAGCAAATTCATAATAATCAGAGGCGGTGCTGATAGGTTCTACTGTGAGAACTCCTTGGGTAGAAGCGAGGAATGTTGAACTTTCAGGACCAAGAGTTGAAATTTCAGGAGCTGTAACTGGTGGAATTGTAGACACAATGCCTTGTGTGTTGACTTGAGTTGTCGTTGTTGTTGGTTGTGTTTGAACTTAAAGGTGTTAAACTTTCATCCTCACAACAAAAATTTTTTCCTATTTTCATTTTTTGAAGCCAAGAAGGCTATTCAAAAGGAGAATCTTACTTCTGAAAATTGCACATACATCATACATGAATAGGGGTCTAGATCTAATTCTCTAGCAAATTTTTGGACGAATTAATTAAGGTATCTCCGAGTAAAAAACTTTACGCGAAGTTTAGAAAATTTTAAAGAGATCTCCCCTCAAAAAATTTTCAAAATCTAGACTCCATTATTCATGTGTGCCACAAATAGTATTGTTTACTTTTGCCATGACAAACGGCCGAAGTTATATCTTGAGTAAAAGTTGGATCTCCAAAATCATAAACTCCATAAGTAGCTAGTTGAGCCAAATTGGCGGCTAAAAAAACATTTTGCTTTAAAAACATTATCAAAAACCCTGACCAGTTTGTGGTTCCACTACCACCACAATCAAGCCATATCCCTTTGGATCAAAAAATTGTTTTCGTAAATTAATCGCTTGTTGAACATCATTTGTATCGCTAAAATTTTGTGAAATATACAGCATTAGTCAAGCGGTGCGAGCGGAGCGAGCACCGTTCATGGCATCCATGTCAAAAACTGATAAATTATTATGGTTCAGATGGCTCAGAGTACTTTATATTTGTTCAGACTGTCATAAAATTTGCATCGTCAGTTTTCGAGATCTCAATTTCACCAAAATCAGGGGGTCCCATTTATTTAATAAGGATACACAAAAAGGGCAATTGTGCGATTGTTGCGCGACTTTTTCAAGTTTTTTAATTTTCAACTAAATAACCCTATGGAAAGTGTATGCAAGGAATCTAGTGCGTGCATTGCCGAACCTTGAAAACGCTTCCTTGGCTCTGATTCAGGAAGAGATGTGTGTATTAAAGTAAAAATAGACTAATACATGAACGAGAAGGGTTTTCAAGGTTTGAAAATGCGCTCAATCAATTCGTTGCATAAAAACCCCGTGTATGTTTTTTAACGAAAATTAAACAACTTTAAAAAATCACGGAAAATCGCAAAATCATCCTTTTTTGGGTACCTTGTATGTTTTTTAACGCTGCCCCTGGACTGCGTACCGTTTGTTTTTTATTAAAAAATCTTACGTAGTGGCTGTAAAAATTACAAAAACGTAATTTGCCGGATCCACTGGTTGTGATTGAAGCATTTGATTGTTTAGAGAAGTTATATAACTAAAATAATAATAATTTCTTAGAGTTTACGTAAAAATTTACTCGCTGAGGCTATTTTGCTGGAAGCATGTATACAGAAATCTTTTAATACTTGATACAACATTGTTTAAAGAATTTGTATCATTTTGAAGATTCCAATTTCCGCCTTGAGTGCAACCAATCGGTTTCGGAAGTGTGGCTCGAACAGAATTTGGCGAGATCGTCCAGGGTTGATAAGTGCTTTGTACTTTGCTAATTTGCTAAACAAGTTTTTTGTGATCAAAAAAGGTCGGGAAAACGAAAAAAAGAATTGGGAATGCTAAACTTTCAGAATATCAACAAAAAACGGCAACTTTTTAAGGAGTGGAGTGATCCTTTAAACCTTTTCAAAAAGAATTCTTACGTCATAGATAAAAGATTCACCTTCGCTTTTTACATATGTTGAGGCTTCGAGACTAAAGATGACGTTGACTCGACATGGATCTAAATTCAACAAGTTTTTTACGGTAGTTTTTTACTAAAATTGGAGGAAATTCGAAATTTTGTAAAACGATTCATGCCATTCAACTCAGCTCGTCGAGACGAGTAGAACGAATACCATAACATAGGGATTTCCATCCCGAGCCCATGGCCGAGTGGCTAAAGTGACAAATTTGTAGTTTATAGGCTCGGGTTCGAATCCCGGTTAGAATTTAAAGTTGTCCAAAGTGCATGCAAATTTTGCATCTCTCTATGACCTCTAAAACACTTTGCATTTGTTGGTCAGTAAAAACTTGCTGGGGTGTGCATTAAGGTTAGATTTTATAAAACTTAAAATTACTACTACTAATAGCTCCAGAAAATATTTACTGACCCAGAAATGATTGCAAAGTTTCTTAGAGGCCAAGATAGAGAAAATCATGGACAACTTTAAATTCGAAGCGAGTTTCGAGTCCTAGCCTATAAACTGCAAATCTGTCACTTCAGCCAATCGTTCATGGGCTCAAAATGGAAAACTACGTGTTATGGTTTCTTTCTACTCGTCTCGGCTAGCTAGCAATGTAAGTCGAAGTCGAATTGCATGGCTCGTTTTTTTTAAATTCGACTTTGCTCCAATTTTAGTTTAAAAAACCACTGTGTTTTCTATACAGAGCCATATGCACAACTAATACTAAAACCAGCGATAACGCTAGCTGTAGCTAACGCTAATAGCTGTAGCTAACGTTAATAGTTGCAGCTAGTATGCACAACTGCAGCCATTAGCTTTAGCTACAGCTAATAGCGTTAGCATCAGTTGTACATGCGGCCAAGAATGCATAAACCCCTACTTTGAGCCTGTACAATTCCAAAAATCCAAACACAAGTTAGAAGGCGAATAGACATCTCGAGACGTTCAAAAGCTATGAGCACTCAATATTTTTATGCGGTTTTATATCATTTGACAATTTTGACATTAAAGCTTTTTTACTTCGATATTTTGATAAGCCTTAAGCTTGCTTATTCACACCCACAATTTAGTGCTTATGTGCCAAAGATGATCGTCTTTTGAAATTTAAGCTGCTTTCAAACGAAAGATTTTTAAATCCAAATGAGAAAAGCGAAGTAGACATTTTTATCAGTTTTAAAAATTTATTTCAAATTTTAATAAATAAATTATATACAAAAATAAAATTTTCACAAATTATTATAATCTATAACTGACGGTGTATCAATAGATCTTTGAATTCCTAGAGCTTGTGAGGTACCTCTTTTTCTTGCAGGTAGACATGTTGGAGTTAGCATAGGGCAATCTATTGGACGAGCCAAAACTTCATAAGAAGAAAGAAGTATTGGTTCCCTAGATTTCAATTCTTCTCTCCTATCGTTTTGACTAGATTGAGTAGAATTAATTGTATTATTTTCTTTAGAGTGTCTCGTCGGAGAGGCTTGTGTTAGGATTGATAAAGAAATTAACAAAATGAAGAAATCTGAGGGTATTTCGGGTGTCATTTTTCTTTCTAAAATGCACAAATAATAGTAAACAATGATAAATATGAGGAATAAATTTTCTAGTACGAAGATAAATTTAGTCTTACGCATATATTTTTGCTTATAAGTCTGAGGGAATAAAAAATATTGAGAAAACACCATTTTTAACAAGATTTTAGCAAACAAGATTGTCTTCGAACCAAAAGCGCCTTTTATAACTAATGGTCAAAAAGTTGCCTTACTCTATCACAGAAAATTTCCCCCTAACATATCAAACAAAATTTAGTTAATTTAAAAATTCAAAGATCTGTCGTCAGAGTTACTGTGCGAGTAAGAAAAGTTTGAAAATATTTGATTATTTTGCAAGCCTCTTTATACATCAGACTTGCTCCCTACAAAATCAAATATTTATCCATAAATTTTGAACTTTTCCGACAAAGAAAAAAACTATGAACAAAGTACACAAAATTCAATCAAAATTTTCAAGTTCAAAACAGATCTCATGTTTGCCCTGTAGTAGACGTAATTGCCAAGTCATCACTTTTTGTTTAGTTTTCAAGCACGTGAAGAATTGCGGATGAGATTGTTGGAACCCAGACGCTCAACCAATCAAACATCAGATCATCTTTTATAAAGGTTAATTCGATTTCGAAATTTTGTACAGGATGCGCACAAATTTTCATCGAGTAAGTATTATAAAACCTAACTTTATTCTATAGCCCCAGCAAGTATATACTAACCGAAAAATGATTCCAAAGTGTTTTAGAGGACAAAAAGATATATCCAAAAATTTTAATGGAATTTGGATAACTTTAATTTCGGGCCGGGATTTGAACCCTCGACCTATAAAGTGTATATCCTGGACACTTACCACTCGGCCATGAGATTCTGACGCGTCTGTGTACAATATGGTACTAGTTTTACTTCTCTCGTTGAGATGAGTCTAATGGCATTACTCGTTTTTAAAACTTCGAGCTACCTCAATTTTTTGCCACAAAAAACCTCAGTGAATCATGGTCATGGAAGCATTTTAAGAGACGATGTCTCGAAATCTTGAACCGGTCTCTGAGCAAGTAAATAAAAAAAAGCCCCGAGTGATTTCCATTTAACTATAAAAAGTTATGCAACTTTGAAGTTAACTTGCGGAAGCTGGTAGTTCATAAATAGCCTAAGAAAAAATTTCCAAAAGTGATTTCACCACTATAAAAGCACATATTTTGGTAGAGGAGGTTTAGCTCACTAATAAAAAAAAGAATTAGGTCTTAAACCCTCAAGACTGGGAAGTTAGAGTTGAAACGAAATAAGTGAATGTCCCAAAATTGGTCATTTTTGCATAAATTTTTTCTAATTAATAAAGTGAAAAATCAAAGCAGTATTGATTTTTAAAACATTCTCCAACATGCGAGGAACCCTTCTATACCAAATTTATTAGCAACACATTTTCCTATAAAAAGTTAGCCGCCCTTAAAGGTACATACTTTATAATAACACATAAAGAACCACATCTTGAAAAAATCGTTTTGGAAAAAACCCAAGAGAGGGCCACAAACTGCACTTTAGCCGGATAATATAAACACCTTACCCCTCATTCAAATCAACACACACTTGTATCTTTATATTACACTGTTTATTAGTCTACCACAACGGATCACAATGGGTACCGTTGGCGAAAAAACTCTGTTCATCATCGAAATTCAGTAATAATATGGAGAGCGAACAATCGCATTTTGCATACTAAAAATAAATAAATGTCAATAAAATACTCATATACTTACCTCAATGATACTAGCTATACTCAAAAATACAGGGTGTATCAAAATTATGGAATGGACTCGAATTTTTGCTTTTTATGCATTTTTCTGTAATGTAAACTTGTTTTTT
>OZJO01001369.1:10450-37996 GCA_900406225.1 Acrobeloides nanus
GGTACCTGAATTTTTAAAATTTTTTATTTACTTATTGATACTGGTATTCTTCTTGCTAAATCAGCTTTCAAACCTCACGGCTGAATTAACGTCGATTTTCTAGAGCCATTTTTGTGTAAAATTGGAGTCTGTACAAAGGTACCAAAATTTCAATAAAATCGTCATATTCCGCTGAAAGTATGTCGGATCAAAAAGTGATGTTCTACAAAATTCTACTACAATATCATACCAATAAATTATAAAAGACCGTATTTGAAAATCTTTTAAATTGGCTGAGATATCGCGTTTTTACTAAATGGGTCCAATTTTTGCTCTTCGCTCAAGGTACCTAACTTTGAAGAACCATATCTCCGGATACGAAAAAGTTTTGGATTTTTGGAAAACAGATTTGTTATATTGGGGTCATACAGTTACTTTTAGGCCACAATTGAAAAAAATCTGAGACTATGACTTTTTTGCTTGGTACCTTCATCTTCAGATATATTCAAAAACCTTCAGACAATCTGTCTTATAACAGGCGCAGATTCTGACTAGTTGGAGAGTAAAGTGAGACGCTTGCCACTTCATCATGGATAATGAGTTATATACTGGAGGGAAATCCCTTATAGCTAATAGAAAAGCATCATACTATCTACACAGCGTATTTAAAGTCCAATTTGCTGCTTCAACAATATCATTTTCAAAATACATTGAAAATTCGACTAACGGCTTCAAATTCGTCATTTCTTCTTTGTCAAAACCTATTAGTAGCACAAACACTTTTGGCTTATGCTTATGTAGATCCTGGACCACTTCCAATGCACTACCCACATCTTCCACATGAGCATTATTGAAAATAACTATCGCCGGAGCACCTGATCTATATTTAATCGTATCTAGGGTGTCATAATAGTGTAGCAACGAGCTGAAAAGTTAAATATGCTAAAAATCTTCGTCTTATTCAATTTTACTCTGTTAAATTATAGGTAGGTAAACGTTCTGTTTGCCCATAGCTGTTTGCCACGCCACCAAATAATTGCTGAATTGCTGTAGAATCGTTAAAATATATAGCATTGCCAAAAAATTCTGGGGCACTTGTAGCGTAAATGTTTAATATCCTTTCGGTGTATGATGATGTTGGTAAAGCAACAGTGCTCAAAACGATATTTTCGTACTAAAAAGCGCTTCATCAAAACTAATGTTCCATACCGCCCATCCCAAAAATTGTTTAAATTTGTGCAAGCCCTTTCAAAATCGTTCTTTTTTTCGGTGATCATAAATTAAACATAGTTAACTTACACTAAGCATATTATTCATACCAATTCTCGTATCATCAAAGAAAAAGGTCAAGAAAAAGTCCTCATTATAAGGCATACCTAAAAAATATTTTTATACTATTTATATGTTCACAAAAAATTAATTACATGGCACATATGGTGTCGTTGACAATTCTTCTGTTGTCACTGAAAAATTCAAAAATTTCAGGATTAAAAATTTTTTAAAAATTAGACAGGGTGATTCAACACAAACTGACGATTTTGAAATATATCTCGAATAGGAAAAAAGATTTTTTGATAGGTGGGATACTTGCGGACGAAACGTTTGAAAAAATTGAATTTTTCAAACGTTTCGTCCATACGCAAATGTCCGTACGCAAAAGTCCGTCCGCAAGTATCCCACTGCCACATTTTTGACCTCCCCCGCTCAAACTTACAAGGGAAGGTCACCAATTGATGGTGCGACTTTTAAAAAAAATATCCATATTCTTGTAGAGCATCCCTGGTTTGCCTTTATTTTTTGTGGAATTAGCTGATTATGGTTACACCCCGTTGAGCTAATCAACCCTGAAAATTTCATTTTAGCCTTTGCATATAATATTTATTAAGGGGCCTCCAAAAACACCTTTATTTGACTTCTTTTGTCGAAATTTTGACATTTTTCACCGTTTTTGGATATGGCGAACATTTTCTAAGTGTTTTTAGAAAAAGTTGAAAATTTTTGAAAAAATTGATTTTTTTGGGGTCTATCCATGGGGTCCAAAAAATCAATTTTTTCAAAAATTTTCAACTTTTTCTAAAAACACTTAGAAAATGTTCGCCATAGCCAAAAACGGTGGAAAATGTCAAAATTTCGACAAAAGAAGTCAAATAAAGGTGTTTTTGAAGGCCCCTTAATAAATATTATATGCAAAGGCTCTGAAAAATGAAATTTTCAGGGTTGATTAGCTCAACGGGGTGTAACCATAATCAGCTAATTCCACAAAAAATAAAGGCAAACCAGGGATGCTCTACAAGAATATGGACATTTTTTTAAAAGTCGGACCATCAATTGGTGACCTTCCCTTGTTAGTCCATTTTCTTCAGAAATTTTTCGTGAGGGGCGACCGCTCCTCGCCTCATTTTTGACTCTATATATTCATTCTTGGCCCTATAGATATCGCTATAGAACCATTTCTGTCCATAGAGCCATTTTTTATGACGAATCTAATGGCGTAAATGTCTTTTATGACAGTTTAACTGAAAAAAGTTATAAAGGAAAAACGTTTTTTTAGGTTATCCTAGCGTATGAAACAAAACAGAAAGGTGCGCAGACCGAGGTCTGCGCGAAATTCTCTAGCAAATTTTTGGACAAAGCCCGAATTAATTAAGGCATCTCTGAGTAAAAAACTTTATGCGAAGTTAAGAAAAATTTTAAAAAGATCTCCCCTCGAAAAATTTTTCGAAATCTCCATTATTCATGTGTGCCACAAATAGTATTGCTTACATTTGCCATTACAAACAGCCGAAGATATATCTTGAGTAAAATTTGGATCCCCCAAATCATAAACTCCATAAGTAGCAAGTTGAGCCAAATTGGCGGCTAAAAAAATTAACATTTTGCTTTAAAAATATTATCAAAAACCCTGACCAGTTTGTGGTTCCACTTTAACCACAATCAAGCCATATCCTTGTGGATCAAAAAATTGTGTTCGTAAATTAATCGCTTGTTGAACATCATTTGTATCGCTAAAATTTTGTGAAATATACAGGACTAGTCAGGCGGTGCTTCCACCGTTCATGATATCCATGTCAAAAACTGATCAATTATTATGGTTCAGATGACTCAGAGTACTTTATATTTGTTCAGGCTGCCATAAAATTTGCATCGTCAGTTTTCGAGATCTCAATTTCACCAGAATCAGGGGTCCCGTTTTTATGTCACATATAATGTTTCGTATCACATGTAATGTTTTATTTAACGCTTCATGTCTCATGTAATATTTCATGTCACATGTAACGTTCCATGTCACATATAATGTTTCGTGTCACATGTAACGTTTCATGTCACCTGTCACTTTTTTTATTAAAAAATCTTACGTAGTGGCCGTAAAAATTACAAAAACGTAATTTGCCGGATCCACTGATTGTGATTGAAGTATTTGATTATTTAGAGAAGTTATATAACTAAAAAATAATAATAATTTTTTAAAAGTTAACGAAAAAATATACTCGCTGAGGCTATTTTGCTGGAAGCACGTATACAAAAATCTTTTAACACTTGATACAACATTGTTTAAAGAATTTGTATCATTTTGAAGATTCCAATTTCCGCCTTGATTGCAACCAATCGGTTTCGGAAGTGCGACTCGAACAGAATTTGGCGAGATCGTCCAGGATTGAAAAGCGTTTTGTACTTCGTTAATTTGCTAAACAATGTTTTTTGTGGTCAAAAAAGGTCGGGAAAACGAAAAAACGAATTGAGAATGCCAAACTTTCAGAATATCAACAAAAAATGGCAACTTTTTAAGGAGTGGAGTGATCCTTTAAACCCGTGAGATTTTTTTCCAAAAAGAATTCTTACGTCATAGACAATAGATTCACCTTCACTGTTTACATATGTTGAGGCTTCGAGACTAAAGATGACGTTGACTCGACATGGATCTAAATTCCAATATTTTTTACGGTTTTTTTGCTAAAATTGGAGGAAATTCGAAATTTAAAAAACGATTCATGCCATTCGAAAATCATTTTTCGACGTTGGTCTAGCGTATGAAACAAAACAAAGCCCTTGGGTCTACGTTCAATTTGTTTAGTTTCGATTGCCATTGATAATCACTTAAAGATTATCGAATTTTTTTACCAGTTTTTTTTATAAGAAAAAGAAATACATGTAGTGGTAATGGTAGTTGTAGAAGACATAGTGGTAGTCGTGATAGATTCGCAAACATAATTTAATAAAATCGAACCGTCTTCTGATTTCCATTTTGCCCCATTTGAAGCTTCAACTCTGATATAATCGAGATTATTATCAGGGCCATTGGGTTCGCCTGAAAATATACGTTTTTCTCTCAATTTTCATGTACAACCTGTATCCCAATTCGAATACGTAAAGTTTTGTAAGTCAGCCCATGTCCAAGTGTTTTTATTGTCGCGATATCCATCGATCCAATAATCCTGGTTGGATATTTTGCTCATCATATCTATTAAAAAACTCTAGTCTTTCCATTTTTAGGCTCCATTAAGAAATATTGAATGTTGTATTTATTAGAAGAACGATTTTTATTTTAGTTTTTTGGCTCAATTTGGAATCAAAATTAGGGCTTAGAGAAAAGTGACAAAAGTGTTACTTGAGAAGTGACATCAATAGTATCTAAAATCAAATTTTTTAAAATTTTTATTAAGACACCTGATGTTACTTTTCAAGTGGCTTTTGTTACTTTTCTCTAAGCCCGGGTTAAAATCGGAATCTTTTGAAATCTAATCTAGAAAAATAGAGCCCATCTAAAAATTTTGGAGCTACTACGCTTGGGGGCGCACTTAACAGGAATAAAAATGCCGAAGTAAAAACATCAAAAATTTTTTGAAAATACACTATATAGGGGTAAAAATTGACGAGGAACACGTTGGAACTATTATTTTTATGTCAAACTCACTGAAAGCCTTTGAATTTTCGCCTTTTTTGAATCTACTTATTTTACTGACTTTTTGAATTCTATCTATCTATTTTTAGCGTTTAAAATGGCGAAAATTCAAAGGTTTTCAGTGAGTTCGACATAAAAATAATAGTTCCAACGTGTTCCTCGTCAATTTTTACCTCTATATAGTGTATTTTCAAAAAAATTTTTGGCGTTTTTACTTCGGCATTTTTATTCCTGTTAAGTGCGCCCCCCAGGCGTAGTAGCTTCTCGTTGATCAATTTCTCCTAAAGGATTTTTTGGAGAAATCTTTTGGAAACAACTTGTATTAGCTCTGAATTTCAGTTCTGATCTATTAAAGGGGTATAAATTATGGACTATTTTGCGAAAAAATCTTTTTCTAAAATGATCATTAATTTTATGCGGGAAATCGATTGCGTGCACTCCCAAAATGTGAAAACGCTTCCTTGACCCTGATTCAGGGAAGAAATCGGTATATTGAAGCGAAAAACAAACATTTTCGGATTTTTGCTTCAATACACCGATTTCTTCCCTGAATCAGGGTCAAGGAAGCGTTTTCAAGGTTCGGGAATGCGCGTAATCGATTCCTCGTCTAGAAAAACCTAAGAATCGACGGTTTTCTCATAAAAATCCGAAAATGTTTAATTTTCGCTTCAATATACCCACCCCATTCCCTGAATCAGGGTCAAGGAAGCGTTTTCACATTTTGGGAGTACGCACAATCGATTTCTCGCATAAAATTACCCCTAAAAATGATCATTTAAAAAAAATTTTCGTGAAATAGTCCATAATTTATACACCTCCCCTTAAAACTTACATGAAATATATTGATTTTCAGAAGCATTCTTTACAGAAGTCAGTGATCCTCCAAGTGCAATGCATGAATTTTGCGCTTGTGCCCATGTAGCCGATGTGTTCGAGAAAAAATAGCACTTGTCATCCAACCCGCTAACAAATGGGTCAGAACAAGATGATACCGAATAAATATTTAACGAGATGAACAAGAAGAGCCTCAACATTGTATTCAATTTAACAAATAATAAATTGTTTTGTTGATTTAGAATGCTAATAAACCTTTTGTTTGAATTATTGATAATAAATTTTGGGTTGATAACCAAAAATGGGCGTGATTTTTGTAACGATTGATCTAATAGCTTGAGTTTATTCTTTTTTGATAGCAATAAATTATTGAACATCACTAACATCCCTAAAAAATGGATTAAAGGACCAGTCCAGTAATTTACAACCATATGAAAAAATGATATATTCGGAAAGATCATGAAAAATGGAGCATTTTTTGTTTTTACGGTATGTTCTGAATCGTTGTAGTTTTCGAGATAATTGCGTTTGAAATATTTGGCCAGATCAGACATCTCAAAATTTCTGAAAAATTAGCAGACTTGGCACCCCTGAGTATATGTAATGCTTTATTAAAATAAAAGATCATTTCTAACGTGTTGGTATAACAAAGTCCTGATGATTAATGTAATAATTATGGAGAAGAATCATTGGAAAATTTCTCTATCAAGTTCAAAATTTACATATCTTTTTTTATAAAAAGTATTTTTTTTAAATTAAAATTTAGAGAAATATAAAGAATTAACATAATGCAACGAAACAACAAACTTTTATTTTAATTATAACAAAAACAATATACTTTAAGCATGTAAAGATTAACGCTTTCCAGTGACTCGCGGGGCGGCTGTCTTCACTGGTTTTGCAGCCTTGACTTTTGGAGCAGCAGGTTTCTTTTCCTAAAATTTATGAATTATTTTCTATGTTAAACAAATTTTAAAAATAAACAAGGTTTACCTACTGGGTTGTATCTCATAAGTATTTGCCGCTCAAAAAATACATCGAATTTTGGAATTTTTCGCTCGTTTTCGATGAAATTTTTTTAAATACTAAGCAAGAATGTATGCTGAATACGATCCAATCAGTCTTTTTAAGCGTAACTCATGTTTTCGTGTCAATATACAGACTTTTTCAAAAAAAAAATGTGGATTTTCAATGTAAAAAATTAATTTTAAAATGTCGATATCTGACTATGGAAATCGATTTTTGACGAAATTTTCGACCGTACTAGGGTTTTTCTAGTCGGGGGAATCGATTTGCAATGCCGAGGCATTAAAATGCTTGCCTCAAAATGCCTAAATTCAATGTATTTTTTGAGAGGCAAATACTTTAAGATACAACCCAATAAGCGAAAAAATTTTCATTTTCTCCAAACGCGATATCTGCCTAAATCTGTTCCTTTGTGTGGCGATATGGTAGTGGATCGACCTCCCACTTCTACTAAGTTGTTAACAATTAACGGAAATTTTTTTACCTTAAATGCAAAACACTTCATACCTGTTTGGCCTTATTCTGCGATCTTCGTTCGGTTTTCTGCTGACGAACTGCATCCTTTGCTGCTTTAATTGCCTGTTCACGCTGGGCACGACGGAATTCCGGTTTTTGATTACGCTTAGCCAAAAGAGCTTCTACTGTAACATCACCAATAGGTCTTGAAGCAATTTGAACGGTTCGCTTTACACGCTTCTTTTGCAAATTTTCTTCAGCGTGCACGCCCTAAATGACTTTATAAAAAAGAAGCATAATCACTAACACTTAGTTTAAAGGGGAGAGGGCCGAGTTTGAGGCGAGTTATCGCAAAAAAATTTTTCGACAAACGTAAAAAATGTTCGAAACGATGAAAAAATATTGTTTTCGAGGAAAAATCAAAAAATTTTTTTCTTTTTTCACAAAAAATGTTTAAATTTTCCATTTTTTAAAAAAAAATCGTGACTTTCTGAGAATTTCCAAACAACAACCATTTCGAAAATTTTCGGACCTATGACTCTGTTTTTGACAGGGTATTCACAAAACTTACCAAATTGGTAAGTTCGACTTACTTAAGGTAAGTTGAAACTTAGTTGTTTATTTTAAAATTTTATGCATTAATCATTGATGTAAACGACAAATTAACACTACAATTTATAACAAATGAAAATATTAAAATTTTTGCCCTACTAAGTTACAACTTACTTCAGGTAAGTTGCAACTTACTTGAAGTAAGTTGTAACTTAGTAGGGCAAAAATTTAAATCTTTTCATTTGTTATAAATTGTAGTGTTAATTTATCGTTTACATCAATGATTAATGCATAAAACTTTAAAATAAACAACTAAGTTTCAACTTACCTTAAGTAAGTCGAACTTACCAATTTGGTAAGTTTTGTGAACACCCTGGTTTTTGATTAAACATTTTTCCATTTTGATTTTTTACCAAAAATTTTCCATTTTTAAACAAAATAACTAAATTTTCCAGTTTTTCCAACAAAGCTTGTAATTCTCTGAGCATTTTCAGTTTAAAAACAAACATTTTCCAAAAAAATTTCTCACCTACTGAAAAAAATCATAAGTAACCCCTTATATTTTTATCCAAAACCACATTCTGTATATTTTGGTCAAAATTTTGAAAAAAACCACAGGTGGATTTTGGACCTTGGGTCATCTACCTGCGGATTTTGGATCATTGCCCCCCCCCCCTGTCATGAAATCCTGGCTATATGCCTGTACATAAGTGCTATTTCGGGGTAGCAGAACCACTTGAATTTTTTAATTATATTTTTTTACTTGCACATCGCGTTTTGATGTGCAAGTGCACTGTGACAAAAGTAAGTCCACCGGCCGATGCGTACAACCCACAGCCGTCAAATGCACTTTTATCACAATTGACTCCACGATACTTCGAAATATCACCAGTACATATGCTAATGGCACTATGTATCTGGTACCGTTCGGAAACAGTTAACGGTATTGCACATCACTGTAAACATCTCAAAAAACATACCTTTTTGTGCTTACGACGATAAAGTACAGTCCATGGAACGTCACGCGGATTTCTCTTCAAACGCATTCCGCGTTGTGATTTCTTATTCAAATATATTTGAATCTAAAATCATAGTTATTGGATTGTTCCAAAAGTTCGTGCACTTCACTGTTCACTTTTTTAATACCCTTCAATCGATAGAGTATAAAAAGTGACAAGTTCACAAACTTTGAAAACAACCCAACACTTACCTTTCCATCAGCTCGAACAAGACGCTTTCCATGTCCTGGATGGATTTTATAACCAGAATAAACACAAGTTTCCAACTTCATTATTACAAGCCTAAAATTCTAGAAATAAAAAATATATGATTTTTCGAAACAAAAGAAAAATTAATAGATTAGACACAAATGAACGCAAATATTCTAGATGGAGTCGAAACGCGCGCAACTTTGTTTGTTGAGACGAAACTTCTTGCGTTCGAGACGATTTTCAACTGTCACGCCTACGTGCGCACGTATTGACAACCCTAATTTCGCAATAAAATCGTGTTTATTGCAATAAACACAATTTTATTGCAAAATAAAGGTTGTCAAAACGAACGCAAATTGGGCACTATTACTGTTTTCTCCTTTATTTTCCCTTTTACTTTGTTCGATCTTACTTTTCCCCCGATTTTACACAAATTTCAAAGTAATAACTGGGAAAAAGTAAGAGGGAAAAACAAAAGAGAGGAAAAAAAGTAATAGTGCCGCAAATTGTCTCGACGATCGAATAGAACGCAAGAAGCTTTGTCTCGAATAGGGTATATTGGCGTAGCTAGAATGTAAGAATGGGAGGGGGAAACCTTTCCAAAAAAATTTTTTTACCTTGGTCCCCATTTTTTTTTTGAATGGGGACCAAAGGTTTTTTTGTTGAGAGATGCTTATTTTTAAGCTGAAGATGCTCAGAAAATGAAGAACTTTGGCGCTAAAAAACTCAAATTTGGGGCTTTTTCGTTGAAAATTGGAAAAATTTGGACAATTTTGGTGAAAAACTTTAGTCAAAGTCAAGCGAAATTTTTTTTGATAAACGCTTGTTTTAAGCTGAAAATGTTGTTTTATGCTCAAAAAATTACAATTTTTATAGAAAAATGGAAAATTTTGGAACTTTTTGGTGAAAAATAGGAAATTTTGGTCATTTTCGATGAAAAATCGTCATGGGGGACCATTAGGATTTTTTAGAAAATTTTCAAAAATTTCGGGCAAAAACATAAGGGGGATTTTTTCCGGTCTTCGGCCGAAATGGGGGAACCATCTCGTTTCCTCCCTAGCTACGCCACTGTTAGGATTGCATGAAAACACCTTTTTTAAGAAAAACGGAGCTTTATGTCACAAAATTTATTACTTTTTTTGTGCGGTTTTCTCGTTTTTATATCGATTTTCATCAAAAGTAACCTTTAAGAAAATTGTAGAAGAAATCAAGCTCTACAACTTTGGTAAAAGAGATTTTGAACGAATCTGTCTAGAAATCGATCAAATTCATTATCAAAATAAGTATCCTTACAAAATTTTTGTGACATCCAAAGCTCAGTTTTCTCGAAAAGTTTGTTTTAAAGGAAGCGTAACATTTATAGCATATTCTCGAAAAATTTTCTGATTTTCTTCTAAAAACCGATTTTTTAGGATAATTTCGAGGCGAAAAATCGATTGCGCGCATTTTTGAAGCATGAAAAATAAAGTTTGACTTTGAAAATCAGGGTAGAATTGCGTTTCAACGCGAAAATTTTTCTGAACCGATGGGGGCGTAACATTTATGGATATTCTCGAAAAAGCGCGAAAAATTTTTTTCTAAAAAGGACCTTTCTAGACCTAATTTTATGCGGGGAATCGATTGCGCGTATTATTAAAGTGTGAAAACGCTTTCTTGCCCATGATTCAGGGAAAAAAGTTCGTTTTTTGAACCAAAAACTGCCATTTTCGATGTCTAAACGTCGTTTTCATGTGTCGAAAATGTGCGCATAACATTACATATGAAATGTTGCTTTCTAGGAGAAAACTCAACATTTCAAATTTTTGCCCTAATTTTCAGAGTCAGACTTAATTTTTCATGCTTTGAAAATGCTGGGCGCAATTGATTTTCGCCTAGAAATTTCCCCAATAGTCGCGATTTCATGACGAAATTTGACATGAAATCGCGAATAACTTTGTCTCGTAACTTTTTTCCATCTATGTATTTTCATAAAAAGTGGTCAAAATAAAAGTTGTATAACTCAATTTCTGTGTTATTTTTGACATTTTTCATAAAAACCTAAAGAAAAAATTTTGAGAACCGATTTCGAGTCACGATTTAGACCCATCACTAAAATGTACACTATTCGAGGAAGTGCCCCCATTCGATGTAGTGATATGCCGCATAAATTTAAAAAAACCTTCTTTCACCATTTGCGGTGGGGTTTCAACCAAAAAAGAGGCATTTTTTTCATCTCTGGCCCAATTCCTAGCTTGGACCGTACGGTCAACCGATCGGTTGACGGTTAACCGTGAACCGTACGGTCAACCGTACGGCTCCCCGTGGCCCCGTAGGCCACCCGTACAACCTCATAGGCCATCCATACGCCCCCGTAGATAAACTTTACGGCGTTTTTTCAACCCGTAGTGTATGTAACACGCATTAAAAAATGTTATAAAATGTTATTTTTTAATGCGTGTTACATACACTACGGGTTGAAAAAACGCCGTAAAGTTTATCTACGGGGGCGTATGGATGGCCTATGAGGTTGTACGGGTGGCCTACGGGGCCACGGGGAGCCGTACGGTTGACCGTACGGTTCACGGTTGATCGTACGGTTCACGGTTGACCGTACGGTCCAAGCTAGGAATTGGGCCTCTGTGAGACAAAATAGGGCACTAGGAGTTTCCTTACGCTTACAGAACAATGTCCTTATGGAATACAATGGAAATTTCCTTACGACGGAAAGGAGAAACTCCTAGTGCCGTACTTTTTGTGTTATTAGTTAGTACTCATGAGTACTATCGAATGTTAAAAGAATTTTTACGAAAAATTTTTTTTAGACCCATCGTACTTAAAAACTACGATAAAATTCTGCTTATTTCTTCATACTTTTTAAGTACGGAGTCTAAAAAAATAAGTACGAAGTCTTTATTAAAAATTCTTTTACCATTCGATAGTACTCACGAGTACTAAATAATAACACAAAAAGTACGGCACAAGGAGTTTCTCCTTTCCGTCTTAAGGAAATTCCGTAAGACATTGTCCTGTAAGCGTAAGGAAACTCCTAGTGCTCAAAATAGTACTGAAACTATTTTATTTTTCCTAATTTCCCGTTTCAAGATTTTAGGTGTACATATCTCAAACATGAAAAACAAAAATTACGATCTAAAAAACTGCTTAAATTTGCGGCTAAATTTTTCATGCAAACGATTTTGAAGATTTTAGGAAAATACATTGATTGCAATAATAGATTTCCAAAAATTTTAAGTATCAAACGGAATGTTTTCAAAATTTGGCATCATTGCATTGTTTTATTTGGGCCTGATCGATTACTACCTTTTGAAATAGTTGCAACTGAGGACTTCCACTACAGGGTGCGTATCAAGTTCGTGTACATTTTGAATTTAGCGAAAATGGTACTAATTTAGAATATCTCTGTGGGCTACACGATATTCTAAATAAGTACCATAAAATGATATAAATATCAGGGGGTAAAGAAACTTAGGGAACTCGGGATTGTTGACCGGCAAAAGGGTACTAGAGCTTTTGGCAACGCCACTTTTTTTAAACTTTGGAAGTTAAGGGAATTTCGAAAATTTTATTTTCGTGAAAGCACACGCCGAGTTCCTTAACTTTTGTCAAAAGCCCCCTAACTAGGGTTGCATAAACGCCACCTTTTTTGTACCATTTTTAACTAATGCCACCATTTTGTGTCATTAAAAAAATCCTTTAAAAGCCACCTTTATGGATAAGAATTGCCACCTTTTTTAAAAAGTCATGCATCCCTACCCCTAATTTCTGTGTAACCCACAGAGGAGGTATTCTAAATAAGTACCGCGAAAATTCCCATGAAAATTATATGAAAAAATTTCGGGTTTAAAGTTTTTCGGGAAATTTTAGGCATCTATACTTTTTCTAACTTACTTTTCTAACATACTTTTTCTAACTTTTTAAAAAAAAGTATGTTAGAAGAAGTATATTAGAAAAAGTTTGTTAGAAAAAAAGTTAGAAAAAGTATAGATGCCAAATTTTATGCGAGGAATTGATCGAGCGCATCTTCAAAACATGAAAAAATCAGAAATAAAGTTGTTTGTAGTGATTTTAGGGGATGTTTAGTGAGGATTTGGAGTCGATAAATTTTTCGATTTTTTGTGGGGAGGTTTTAGAGTAACGGTGTCACGTAGAATTATAGTGAATGTTTTGGGGGCTCTAGCTTTTTATTTTGTTTCAATTAGATTTTCGGGGCGCAGGTTTTTGAGGTTTTTTGTGACCATGTTATAGGGAATTATAGTGATGGTTTTGGAGGTTCCGGTGTTTTTTATTTTGTTTCTGGTGGTTAGTAAGCGTTTTTATTCAATATTTTGGATTTTTTGGAGTAGATGGTAAAAAGTTATATCTTTAAGTAGTTTTGCGATAGACTCTTAAAGCAGGATACTTCCGTCGCGACAGTGTTCAGGATGTAAAATTTAGGTATTCATTGAATCAATTCCCATTCAAGATGTTGATGCCACAGGGTGATCGTAAGAAAATCTATGAGCGTTTATTCGAAGATGGTGTGTGTATTGCTAAGAAAGACTTCAATTTAAAATCTCATCCCGAGATTGAAGGCGTCAAGAACTTATACGTTATTAAAGCACTTAAGGTAAATTGATTTTTTATAACATTAGATTATACGTGGGTAAGGGATGGGATCGGGATCATCGACCAAAAATGCGAATTGGATCTATTACTCATTTTGCATTTTTGCGAATGTTTCTAGAATTTATTTGACGTACATACATGTCGATAGTATTTGATCAAGTGGTGTATTCAGGATACGCCAAAAAATTTAACTTTTGAAAAATTGAATTTATGCTCAAAAATCGAAATTTTTACTTAACAATCAAGTTTTTTCTCAAAATCAAAATTTTTGCTCAAGCATGAATTTTTGTTCAAAATCGAAATTTTTACTCAAAGATTGAATTTTTTGTCGTATCCAGGGGGTGACCGTCTCCTCTGAAATTTGTCAAAGACTGAAAAAAATAAAGATACTTTCCTTATGTTTTATCCAACTCCTGAAATGCTGAAAAAATCCTAATGGAGGTAGATATCCTTGTGATTTTTTCTCTCACTCCTCCCGAAAATTTTTCCTGATTACACTACTAATCTGATATTTTGGCAGTTATTACCAAGCTCTACAAGAATTGATTGCTTTTAGAGTATGGAACATGCCAGAAAACAAAGTTTAGAGATAACTTCAAATTGTATTGTATATAAAATTTGTGGTTGTTTCTAAATACATTAATTTTTTCCAGCATAGGCTGTCATTTTTAGTCCTTTACATGATGAGCCAAAAAACCGTACTTTTGCGTTTTTTGTCGAAAAAATTTCAAAAATAGCATGAAAATATTCCTTATAGGTAATTTTTGAAAAAAATTGAAATTTTTTAAAAGAACGCAAAACGATATTTTGGCTCACCCTGTTATTTTGCCCATTTTCTTGTAAACATTGCTATTATCTTTTTCATATTACATTTTTAGAGTTTGGCCTCTCGTGGATATGTGAAGGAACAATTCGCTTGGCGCCATTATTATTTCTACTTGACGAATGAAGGAATCGCCTATTTACGTGAATATCTCGGTCTCACCGAAGATGTAGTTCCAGCAACACACAAGGCTCAAAAGGGCGAAATGAGGCCAACTGGTTTCGCTGACAAACCAACCCGAGGCAAGCTTTTTAGGGTGTTACTAATTGGGCACAATCATCACAGCCCTAGGGTCCAGTTGTCTGTTGCAATTTCCGGGGGAAATTTCCAGTTTTCCATATATGAAAATTGGATCACTAACTTGATCCATTTTCCATGTTTTTATAGAAAACAAGAAACGGAAATTTTCTCCAAAAATGATTCTAAAAATAACGGAAATTCTCTCTCCCTTTCCCGGTAATTGCAACAGGCCACAGAGAGAGAATTTTTGTTCAAAAATCGAAATTTTTGCTTAGCAAACCGCCAAAAAGCTATTATTTGATAACATTTAATATTCAAGTTGATGAAAAAAAACAACATTGATGACAAGGTTGATGAAAAAACTAAAATGATTTTTAAAAATGAGATCATTGATTTAAAAGGAGTATACCCATTGAAAATTTCATGGCTACGTGAGGGATCAATTGCTCCATATTCCTATCCTTTTGTTGGGAATTCTATTTCTAAAAATAACGTTTCATTCACAGCTTGTTTGGTATTTATTGTTGAACGAGTGTCATTTGAAACGAAAATTATAAGTCGATTTTAATTCTTGGTGTAGAAAATATACTTCATCAAAGTTTCCGTTGACTTACATTTGGTTTATAGTAGAAAAAATCATTTAATTTTAATTTTTAGGATTCGGAAAGCCTGGACTCGATCGTGGTGGCTACCGAGGTGGAGAGACTGATAAAGTGACAGAAGCTGGTCCCGGATCTGTTCCGGTTGGAGGCTATCGTGCTGGTTTTGGTCGTGGAGCACCACCACCACAATAAACATTTTTGTTATTTTATCGTTGTTGATAAATGTTGATTTTGAAAATGAATACTATCTTTTTTTGTTGAACAACACAAATAAATTCGAAAGTTCTTGCTTACTAAACAAGGTGTATAAAAAACGGAATTTGGACAATGTTTTTTCGACCTTTTTAAAGGTTTAATAGGTCGATCTCACGGTTTTCAGTTTCTAGCGGGGAGAGTTAGATCCCCAGAGATCTTATTCAATCATTTCCGGAGATCCAACCAGGGAGGGCCAAAAAAACCAGATTTCCCAAGCAAATTTTTGCAGAAAAAATGTTTCAAAACCCAATATGGAGTTTTTCTATGCGTGAAATCGATGCGAGTATTGAAAAATCATGAAATCTGACCATCGCAAAAATACGGTTTTTTGGACTTATTCAGGAAGCGATTTCACGATTTTTCAATACTCGCAATCGATTTCTCGCATAGAAAACCCCCATATAGGGTTGTTTTGTGATTTTTCGATTAAATTTTCGCTGATAAGTTTTTTTCGGTTTCAAAAATCCGGTTTTTTTGCCCACCCTTTAAACGTGTAGAAATTTCATTATTGACATATAGTATTGTACGCGTGTTGGGCCCTCCTCAAATCTGGCTCTAGGCAGGCAATAAAAATTCTATATTAACACGAGAGAAACCCTTCAAATTTCAGGTATATTCCGTTAGATTAATATTTGATGGTCATAAATCCGCAAAAATTTTTTCTATATACCAGCCTAAAAAACTTGCAAAAAGTTACATACTTTGTAATAGTCAGATCTCGGGAAGAAGTTGGGAGATCTGCTTTAGAGCGTTTGAAAGCTCCGAATCTGAGCTAAATTTTTTAATAAACCTACAGAGGGTGCAAAAGTCCTGGCATGATGCGACAAAAAAATCCTATAGAGCGCACTAGATTCATCATTGGGCATTAGCAGTATTGCATTTTAAAATGCATATAAAAAATTATAAGATTCCCACTTGTTATTTTGCCCAAAATTTAAAAAAATCATGATCCTCCATTACAGGATGAGCCAAAAAATCGTATTTTTGCGTTTTTTGGCGAAAAACCTTTAAAATTTTTTTCAAAAATCACATGAAAAAACTCTCTTATAGGTGATTTTTGAAAAATTTTCATCTGCGACGCTGGTTTTTTTTTTGCTTCACTAAATGATTTCCACAAATGTGTGCTACATTTGTTATTCTTTCATCACGTCAAAATCACTATGCTATAAGTGGCACAATAATTTTAGCAATTTTTTGTGATTCCAACATAAACAAATTTTCATAACGATGCTCAATTAAAACAATATTTTATTTCGATAAACAAATAACAACAAATTGAAAAATATCGAAAATTATTCTGCATCAGCTTTGGTTGATGCTCGCGTATAAACCATCTGGCTTCCGTGTTTGACCACACATTTGATGAGTCCTAAATTATCTTTCACTTTTCGATGAAAACATAATCTTACCTTCAGCTAAGAGTTTACGAAGTCCGGCCTTAGCAAGCGATGCACGAACTTTGAGTCGTTCTGAAAAATGTCATAAAAGCATAAATTATGGTACTGTGACAATTTTCACGGCCACAGACAATCGTCACGCTAATATTATTTTTAAATAAATTTTTTGTAAAAATTAATAATTTAAGAGATTATCGCCAAAATTTTGAAATCTTTTCGAGTTTCTACAATATGTATGTCGTTTAAGTGGATATACCAAAGAGCTGAAAACGATGGATATATTTATTTGAGCTGAAAAATTAATTTTTGACAAAATCCGATTTTTATTGGGACACGCTGTTAAAAGCGACTTCGTTACATATTTCTCGACACAAATGGTTTTTAGTGAAAAAAATCAACTAAATGAAATACCTGAAACGATAGATGGTGTAATGAGCTTAACGGAAACGATTTCCTTGTACAACTTATCATAAGTAGCTTGGTCAAACAAAACCATATTGTTGAGCTTATCACGGACTTTTCCTTTCGACCACTTCTTCTTCTTGGCTAAAGTTTACTTTAATTTTGCCAGAATTCAATAAATACCTTTTCCGCCTCCTCCTCCTTCCTTCTTTTTGGCCGGTGCAGCTTTGCCCTTGGTGTCGGTTTTCTTTGCAGTCTTTGGAGGCATTTTTTATTCTTTCACAATCCTTAAATAGTTGAAAATGCAAGTATATAAAATGGTAAGATACAGGGCGATAAAAACGCCATTTATAGGGGAAAAAAGTTACGTGACATTCAAAAAGTCACGGGATGAGAGGCAAAAAGATACGGTACAAATGTTTACGGCATAGGTACACAAGGGGGCCGTTTGATGTCTCAAAACTTGGGCATGTTTTTGAGGATTTCTCCGGAGATACGAAGCCAATCCTAATAGTTTTGATGTGATTAGAAAGCTGGATTTTGTAGCAATAGAATAGCACCTAAATTATGCCGCAACCAGAAAGAGTTATGGCATGATTTTGGTATCATTCGATTGCTACGAATAAAAATTTTCGGTTGTCCCGTAGTAACTTTTTGCCAATTGTCCCTTGACTTTTTGAATATGTCACGTAAATTTTTTGTCCCTCCTCTATATAAAAATAAATGGCAATAGGAAGGAATGCACTGCACAAATTGAATCCACACATGCACAATTTCGGGATCTAGGACTTTTAGATATTCAAAAGATGTGCGGAAAAATCTGAAAAAACCGTGCGATGCTGCATTCCTTCCTATTGCCAAAAAAATAAACCATCTTATTCTATTAATTTTCTTTTAAAATATATAAACAATAAATAAACTAATAAAAATGCCAAATACACAATTTTATTTAAAAAGTTTTGAATTGACTCATATATAGTATTGGGGCCGAGAATCTCTAGCGCTCGCGGTTACTCCGAGTGGCACTCCCGAACACACAGACATTACACTTTTTAGTAGTAGAATAGATCAATGGAAATATAAAAAATTTAATATTGTGATAACAAACATGATCTCATTATCAAGGAGGGGGCAAAAGTTCGGGGACAAACGTCCAAAATTTCGGGGACATTACCACAATTGGATTTTGCGTTTTTCGATGTTTTCAATACAAAAAACGCAAGATCCGAGAGTGGTAGTGTCCTCAAACTTTTGCCCCCTCTGATACCATTTTAATAAATTTTTAAACTGAACTTTTTGAGATCATACGTGCTTTATGGAGGAGATCAATGGCCAATGATGGGGTGAAGTGTTTCCTAACTCAACGAGAAATTAGCTTTCTACATCTTAAAATAAATTTTAAAATAAAAAATTTTTCCCAAAAACTCTCCCCATATCTGGACCCAAATTACGACGCTGAACCCAGTTATGCCTTTAAACTCATCAATTGGCCACTTATGAATAACAATGATAAATTTAAAAATACATAATTATAATAATAATATATAAGCAACAAAACATAAGAACCGAAAATTGAACTAAAAGATTAAGGATAGTTCGTGTTTTTCGATAGTACGAAGATCATAATTACAAATTTAGAGGAAATATTGCGATCTATCCTCATTCTTCTCCTATATCATCTACAGTGGAAATGTCAGCTGTGCCTGGGAACGATACGTCCATTTGAGATTCATCCTAAAAAATATCTCATATTAAAAGATCATAAATCCAAATTCCCACCTTTTTGTGATCAAAATCTTTTCCTGTCTCATTCATATCGAAGGATAGTTCGTGTTTTTCGATAGTTGGAGGATCATCGTTAAACGTTGTTGAAGAAACTTCGGGATTTTCAATGAAGGAGGTTGTTGGAAGTGATGGTAGATTGCGCTGAGAATTTTCATAAGCTTCACTTTCCTGCGTTGGAAGAGCACTGGTAGAGACCGAATCTTCTATAAATTTAGAATATATAGAAATTTTAGTACATGTCAAAAACAGATCCAAAATCATAGTCAACTACCACACATGGACAGATAAGAGGTGAAAAAATTTGTAAAATTGCAAAGTGGTCCTTTATAATAAGCATTTTGGGGGTAAAAATGGTTTAAAATTGGCATTTTTGGCCTAAAAAATCGCATTTTTTGGGAAAAATAGTCATATTTGCGGGGTGGTTGTCATTTTGGAGAGATTACGCAGCTTGGATGAAGGATGGAATTCCATTCCATTGTCCACGTGTATCAACTACCATTTGAGGAACAAATCATTGCCCCTTAAAATTTTCTTATCCTACCTGTATCAAAATTGGTAGACTGATTAGCTCCACCAGCGGCTTGCCAGTTGTCTGGTTCAACACTTGTAAAGCTATGCATATCCGACTTGTTAGGTTCAGGCACAGAAGAAACTTTCGCATCATTTTTGGGAGATTTCTCTGATGAAATTTCTCTATGAGGCTCTTCACTTTGTTTATTCGAGTTTGAATTGTGGCGGTCACGATGGCGACTTTTGAAACTTTCTTCAGACCTTGAATCATGGCTTTCTCGCTTTTTATGGGAAGATTCTTCATTAGCATCTTGAGTTTTCGGTTCTTCATTCAGTTCTTCGCCTGATTCGAACATCTTTTGAATTTGATCGCGCAAATCATCTTTGTAATTTCGGTCCTCTTCTTGCTAAAATATCTTAGGTATATTGACAAATATATTATTTTAAAGATTTTCTTGGCTCTCTCAAAATGTAATTCTTTTTTGGTACTACTGATGTTTAGGTGGCACAGTGACAGAGGGGGCCAGACCCCCACAACGAAATGAAAAATTTTTCCTAATGGTCCCCTCTATGTTTTTTCCCAAAATTTTAAATAAAAATCCTAATGGTCCTCCATTACAATTTTTCATCAAAATTTCCCATTTTTTCAACAAGTTTTCGGCTACATCAAAAAACTTACACCATATGACGATCTATATTCATTATTATCATCTCGAGAATGTCTTCTATCGTCCCAATTACGGCTACGAAAATCGCCACGTTCTCGGCCACCAAAATCACGATCACCACGACCTTGGCCACCAAAATCACGATCACCACCACGACCTCGGCTACCAAAATCACGATCACCACGGCCCCGGCCACCAAAATCACGATCACCACGGCCTCGGCCACCAAAATCACGATCACCACCACGACCTCGGCCACCAAAACCTCGATCTCTGTTTCCAAATTCTCGATCACCTCCTCCTCCACGTCCGCCTCTACGATTATCTCCAAACCGTTCAAAACCTTGTTCATCTTTTCCTTCAGAATATCCACCGCCGCGACCAAAGCTTTGAGTATTTCCGAATCCTTGGTTACTTCCAAAATTTGAGTCATTTTGATTTCCACCTTCAGAACTTTCTGAGCGGTCGCCGAATCTAGAACGTCTGTCTCCTAAGCCACCTTGATTATTCCTGTTGTCGAATCCACCAAAACCTCCACGGTTTCCAAATCCCCGTCCGCGGCCACGATCGCCACCTCTACCAGAGAAACTTCCCCTTGAAGAATCGTATGAGCCTTTCATTTCGCCTAAAAATTCTGCAATACAATTCAATTCATTAAACCTTACCGCTGCGAAGAGTGTTCGCTTGGAAGCCTTGAGGTTGGCCAAACATTGCAAAGTTGCTCGTTTGATCATGCTTAAAGGGATAAAATAATTACTTAATTTATTTAAAAAACTTACAGTAGCTGAAGCTGGTTGGCCTATGTTCGTAGTGGGAACCGTTTGAAACATATTTCCAAAGTTTTGCGCTGTGCCTGGAGTGCCAGGGGTAGCTGCAAAAATTGCCGGTTGAAGTAAACCATGAGGCATAATAAAACCGGTGGCGGGAATGGCTGCCATTGCAGGAAAAGACAATGATTGAACAGGATGCCCAGACAATTGACTTGTTTGAACCACATTGCTACCTATAAATTTTCTATTATTAGGTTGTTTCATAAGTATCTGCGGCCCAAAAAATACATCTAAAATCGGCATTTTTCACTCTTTTTCGATAAAAATTTGTTAGTAGTAAAGAGTGTGTGCTGAATACGATCCAATCGATCTTTTGAACGAAACTCATATTTTCGTGCCAATATACAGACTTTTCAAAAAATCGTGGTTTCCAAGGGTGTAACTTAATCAGAAAATGTTCTCCCATCTCTAATAACATTTTTTCATATGCATCCCTATGTCAGCCCCAGGGTAACGCGAAATGATGGGCTATCAAGTTTTACAGCATATTTTCTAGGTTTTCACGCAAAAATAACATCATCGACGTGTTCCTCAACTAAAAAAACCTCTAAATAGAAGTTTTTCAGTTGATTTTAAAGAAAATTTGTTTGACTTTTGGACCATGATAAATGCCACGCAAATAGTGAACTAGCCCCGCGTTTTTGGACATAACTCGTCAAAACAATTCGATTGGAGTCGATTTTGAAAAATCGTGTTTGTGGCCATATTAGTCAAATTACTCATTTCTAGAAACCACGACTTAGGCTTACAAAATTGACCTGGAAATTGCATCGTAGGTAAACCAATATGATTTGGAGTCGGTTGAGTAAGAGTTTTGTTTACCAAGCCCTTTTCATTAAATAAGCCTAAAAAAGATTTCCTATTAAAAAAATCAAAAAAAGAACTTACACACATTGCACCCATACCTGAGGTTAAAAAAGTGCGAACAAAAAATGGGCTTTTTTTTGATAAACGCTTGTTTTTAAGCTGAAAATGCTCAGAAAATTACAATTTTTGTAGAAAAATACTCATGTAGAAAAAATTTTTAACCTTTTTGCTGAAAAATAGTTATGGGGGACCATTATAATTTTTGAAAAATTTTGGCAAAAATATAAAGGGGGACCATTAGGAAAATTTTTTAATTTTTCCAGGAATGGGGGAAACCATCCCAAGTTCCCCACCCCCTCTAGTTACGCCACTCGCTCACAGGAGTGCAGCAATGTGTTTTTAAACACTTAAAAGTACCCTAAAAAATACCTTTCAAATGAGCCGGCAGTGTATCAACATCAAGATAGCTTCCTTCTAACAAAGGTTCCAAATTTTCGGCGGTAATCTTGCTATGCGGAATTTGTGAGATTCCACGTTCACTATCCCAATAATCCAATAGTTTTTCGTCGTTCTTTAATCCTTGCCCAGTTGCCCAGCTCAGCTAAAATAGATGTAGTACTGCTAAAAAAGCATCACACATACTTTTACATTCTTCTTATTTATCTGAATATCCTTCATTCTATCAATAATCTTGAAAGCCTAAAAACAATGGTTTTTCGATGTTATAACACAGGCCTATAAAGCTCACCGAACGTCTATCTGGCATTGTTACATATGCACAAGCACGAGGTCCGATTATATTAATACGCTCAGGAACTCCGGCTTCTGATACAGCAGCTTTAATTTCATCTTCACTACACATTTGTGGAATACGCCCAAACCATAGTGTACGAGAAGCAACTAAAAACTTATATAAATCAAAGTAAAAAGCAAAAGGTCAATCAAAAAGATTTGTTTATATTCAAATTTTTTAAAGAGAAATAAAGGATATTTTTCAAGTACCTGCCAAAATATTGGGCCGTTCGGAAAGTAACCGGCTTTTGCAGATTCCATCTTTATAAAAATGATCATCCGGAGTCTTTCATGCGGAGGAATCGATTGCGCGCAACCCTAAACAGCAGTTTTTCCGACAAAATTCTGAATCTTTGTTCACTTTTGCTTCAATATACCCACCACTTTCCCTGAATCAGGTAAGCATTTTCACGGTTCGGCAAATCGCGCAATGGATTTCCCGCATGGAAAACTCCCGAGATGGATCATTTTTATAAAGTTTACATGGAATCTGCAACAGCCAGTTCCGAACGACCCAATATTATAAGGCATTGATGACTAATAACAACCCTAACTTAAACCTACTTAAAACATTATTTTCTTTTGGCCGTTGTGGTAGTCCATTTCGCCGTCTTTCTCTTTCTTTCTTCTCGCCTTCTTTTTCGCTTCTTTTCGGAGATTCACTGCGTTTCCTACTTCGGTCACGTTCATTCCGGTCTTTTTCGGGTCTATCTCTTTCTGAACGTCTGTCTCGTTCAGAACGATCCCTGTCTCTATCGTGGCGGTCACGATCTCGCTCTCTGCTTCGACGACGATCACGATCATAATCACCATCCCTTCGCGGACGAGTATCTCTCTCACGACCTTTTTCACCGGATCTAAAATTCAAGTTATTCCAGTCATAGAGCTCAAAATACCTGGAGCGATCTCGCTTTCGACGATCACGACTACTGTTTTCATCATAACTTCTACGTTCATCCACCAAAGGACCGACACCGGGCGGTTGTTCAGTCGAAAATGGGTCTTGCGACAAGTTAGATCCTGGTATAAAACTTTGAGGTGGCGGCACAGAGATCCCAGGTGGCGGTAAGGAAAAATTCGGAAACCCAGTAAATCCAAGTTGCCCACCATTTGATGGAATTGTTGGCGGAGGCACATTTACATTAAATTGAGGCATTGTCGTTATTTGAGGTGGCATTGGCGGCGTTCGCGGTCTAGATTGCTGAATTGGCGCGACCTGCTGAACATTAGCATTTTTTTGAATGTTTAGACTAGAAGAAACCGGTATTTGTGATAATACTGATTGATTATACATCTGTTGGACTTCATCACGAACCACTGGATCTTGAAGTATTCCTTGTGCCATTCTATAAAAAATTTTTTGTAAAAATATTTCAAGAAAAAAAGCATACGAGTTCAATTGATCCTTGCTATACTCTATGACCTCTTTTATTCGCTTAGAAATGTCTTCATCGCCACTTTCGTCGGAGTAATCATAGTCACGAGAAAGCAAATTCTATTAAAAAACAGATCAATATTACAAATTTGGAAAAATAAGCTTTTTCTCGATACTAGTGCAATATATTATAGTTGATTTTTCACCAAAAATGATCAAATTTTCAATAAAAATATCCCAATTTTTCATTGTTTCAACAAAATTCATTTTTTCTTCAAAAATCAGATTTTTAGGCGAAAAAAGTTAGCCCGAACAGACAGACAGACGGACGCACATTTCTTCTTTAAATAGTAAATTCTAGTTCTAGTAAAGAATTACCTTAATGTTCCCTTGCCTTCGGTTATCAATCTCAATCCTTTCGTTGATTTTTTCATTCACAATTTGTTGAACCCGCTTCAATAACGAAGTATTTTTTCGAAAAGTTCCACCCCAATCCATTTTCAATTGTGACAATAAATTCAGCACCTCTCTTTCGCTTAGCTCATTCTTTTTAGCGCGATCGCTTGGTTCACCAAATGACGATGTCTTCGGAAGTGATGTCGACTGTGATTGTGTTGTTAGAGGAGGAGTTCTTGGCTCATGTTGGCTACCTTCTTCAGACCGATTGTAGATTGATAAGTCAGCCTTTCCTTTAACCTAAATAAACTATAAGTAGAGATGATATTGAATGAATTCAAAATTGGATTATTCCCTGGAAATCTGGATTCATTCGGACAAATCCCCATCTATAAGTTTAACAAGCAACATGAATCTACCTTGGTTTCAACTGATTCAACATTTACATCCAAGCCACTGGCACGACAATGCTGTAGCAACGGGTTGATCACGGTTTCATCGAAAATCTGATGCGCTAACCACAGATTGAGTACACGTACGATTTTTAGCTTAAAAATTTCCAAAAATTGTTTATCAAACAAAAAAATTACTCGATCATTGATATCACAATTAAGAGCATTTTCCAAAGTAGTTCTTAAATTTGTGGCAAATCTTGGGCCAAATACATCTTTATTCTTATATTGCTTTTTTCCTTGTCGGACGATTGAATCAATTACATAAAAGCCGGGAACTTT
Source organism: Acrobeloides nanus (assembly GCA_900406225.1). Classification (NCBI taxonomy): domain Eukaryota; kingdom Metazoa; phylum Nematoda; class Chromadorea; order Rhabditida; family Cephalobidae; genus Acrobeloides; species Acrobeloides nanus. Next base: position 35,627 of record OZJO01001369.1, read on the forward strand.
ATATTCAGGTTTGCACTAAAATTGACAAAATTTGTCAGATTTCCCAAGTTATTTTCAGTTACTGGCTTTGCCAGACTATTTGGAGTGACACGTTTATAACGTGAAAATTAAATTTTTTTTCGATTTCCTAATTTTCCTGCGCCCAAAATAAAAAATCCTTCGGATTCGTGTTCCCCATATCCGAAAACCCCGTGTACAAAGAATCAGATTTGAGGAAATTTTTGAAATTTAGATTTTTTCACTTTGGGATAAAAAATCGAAAAAAATTTTTCACCAAATTTCACAAAAGTGATGTCAAACGTCTTAGAATTTTGCCCCGATCACAATAACGTATCGTGTGAAGAGGGTTTGGATCGCACCTTCGAAAGTTAGTCTGCACATTACACGTTTTATATAAGATTTCATAAATCAAAAAGATCTCTAATCCGATATCTTTATCAAATCCGATAAAATATACCTTGCAAATAAACTTCTCGACGATTAAAACCACGTGCTTGAAGTAATGAATAGCCGACATTGCTGCTTTCGCTATAAAAAAAGACGATGAATATTTTGTAAGCAAAAAATCTGTACTTATATCCATAATTTTCTGCTTACTAATGGGAACTTTCATTTCATACATCGATACAAGCTAAAATTCACTTAGACATTATTTAAAAATAGCAAACTTACCGTTTTATTAAACGCGGCGACTTCCGGTTTATCCATTTTTAATAATCTAAAGCTATAGACCAATAATTAATTTTTTCCAAAAGATATCTGAAATTGGCAATTTTATAACCTGTAGCATGTTATATTTAGAGATTGGACTTTCAATATCAATATTTTTTCAACATGTCTTATACATCTTTAACTTTTTCAAAACTTGGTAAATGAAAAAAATGTGTAAAAATATATGCTCTACAAGTTTTGTATTGATCATATTTCATTAAAACTTAGTACCGAGCCCATCGACGCTCACTTGAGTCACATTTGCCACAAGCTCCAATTTGTCTATAAGTTTTTATGAAATATGATCAATACAAAACCTCATGTGTTTGTACTGTCTAGAAAGTCTAACTCCATTTTTCAACATCTATCTTGTTTTTTTTTATCATTAAGAGCTTTTCACTCAATTCTTGTTATTTTGTAGAGCAACTGTTGGAAATAAAAAGTGTAGATAGACTTTATTGCAAGATCCACAGCCAATCCATGACAAATTTAAGGACCAGTTCATTTTTTTTTGGAAAAAAGTTTGTCTATACTTTTTATTGATTTTTTGAGTGTCTTTTTCAGTAAAGTCTATAAAAAAGTATGGACAAACTTTTTCCAAAAAACGAACATACACTTTTTATTTCCAACAGTTGCTCTACAAAATAAAAGAAACGAGTGAAAAGCTTTTAATGGTAAAATCTAGATAGACTTTTAATTTACAGTGCATACTATATAAGGTGGGACTATGGTTTTTTTGGCGTGGCGACAGTTGAGGACGGGAACTTGAGGATGGCTATTTGAAGACTTGACACTTGAGGACGGCCATTCGTGAACGGGACATTTGAGAACGGAACGTTTGAGGATGGGTGCTATTTAGGGCCTAAAAAACATATCCAACCTTTGTCCCTCAAATGTTCCGTCCTCGAATGGCCGTTCTCAAATGGCACCACACCACCCCACGGATTTTTTAACTTTTTAAAATAAAAAATCGATGAAAACTGTCATTTTTCAACTAAAAAACTTCATATTTCACCGTTTTCGATTATGTCGAACAAGAACGTCTATTGGCATCAGAGTTGGAAAGGGTGGTGTGGTAACACACCACACCATGGACAACACCACCCCGCACCACACCAACAACACTACTCCACACTGTCATACCACACGGTATGATGGTAATTCCCAACTCTGCCTGGGTCAGACTTTTTTAACATTCAAACACATGAAAACTTGTATATTACTGCACATTTTTTCATTTACCAAGTTTTGAAAAAAGTTAAAGAAAAAATTTTATAAGGAGAAATTGAATTGATATCCGATCTCTATAGTTATATTATAATTCAAGGAAACGAAATTTGATTGTAAAGAGGAAAATATTGGAAGAGAACGGCCTATAAAAATAACGGTTGATGCAAAAGAAAATAGCAGTATAAAAGCCAGAAATTCGTTTCAATATTGAGAAAATCTGAGAAGAGTTAAGACGCATATCTTATGTTCACCATTAATGCGTAAAAATAATCTAGACATCTTGAGAGACGTACAAATCTGTACAAACAATGCGTATAAATTGCTTTAAAAAGTATTATACAGGGGGAGAAGTCCTGGCAAAAGATGTACGAAGTCCTGACATGGGATGCAAACAGTTCTGACATACAGGGGGTGCAAAAGTCCGCGTAA
>OZJO01001370.1:0-14095 GCA_900406225.1 Acrobeloides nanus
TCAACGTGTTAAAGTAGTCTAATTTGCATTTTTACTAATAAAAACATGGGTATATGTGTAATTTTTACTAATTTTTTGCAAAAAATAATTTGTTAACATTTATAAAATACAAATCCATCAAATTCTCATCAATATATGAAAAATGTAAAAAATTAACAAAAATAAAAAATGTGTAAAAAAAATTTCGGAGGGAATCGAACCTGCGACTTAAAACGTGCAAGTCTAGCGCGTTACCACTACACCATGTTTACAAAAAGAAGTTGCCACTTTTTGCAAAGTTTCGAGCGCCGTGGTGGGCTTCATGAGTTTCAACACTAAGTACCCCACGAAGAACCTCGCTGACGAAAGTGGTTGCTGAGGGATCCTAAGTATTGCAGTATCTCTCCGACTTCACGGTTTTTCTCTACGGAATGCCTTTATGATCGTAATTTGTTATGATCGTAAACCCTAGGTTTCTAGGCGCGCCCCTCAGCAGACCGGTGACCATCGGGCACGATCACGAATATCCAACACATCACAACAACAAAAATTTTCAAACTTTGCTAACCTGCGGCCAACTTTTCTCCTATCAAGAACATAAATGGCCAAAATAACAAATGCTATGTTTAGTAAACTAGTAATAATAGAAAGGATTAGAGGTATAACAGCTAGGAAATAGGTTCGAAAGTCTTTCACTAGATGAAGTTCCTAATTTTTTTTAATAAGCTTTTTAATTTTGATGACTTTAGAGCATTCTCAGCAGGAGAAAAATTCATCACTCTTGGTGAAGTGGCAAGTGTCTCACTTTGCACTCGAAAGGTCGAGCGTTCGATCCTTCCAGGGCAAAAATTTTATTTGGATGACTCAAAAAAAGTTGTTAAAGGAAGCCCCACATAAAACTGGCTATAGAATTTTGCTTTTCATTTTTACTTTTGAAACACTATCCACTGAGCCACATGGACGCTGGTTTGATTCCGCCAAGTCAGCGTCCGTATAGCTTAATGGATAGTGTTTCAAGGGAAAAATGAAAATTCTACGATCAATTTGTTCTGGGTTTCCATTAACAACTTTTTTGAATCAGTTAAATAAAATTTTCGCCCTACGGGATCGAACCCTCGACCAGTTAAGTGCAAAAAAAATGAACTGCTTGCCAATTCACCATATAATCCGTTTCCGCACATAAAAGAAAAAAGTTCTATTCGATGGCCAAGTGAATAATGAAGCCGCTCGTCGATCTGGCAAATTAAGCGGTACTATTGATGATTAGCCGTCCAACTGATTTTGTACCGCCCAATCGAAAAATTTCTCCAATAAAATTTTTTTGAATATCAAAAATTTAACCCACAAGAAGTCAAACCTGGGGGCTCAACGTTGCCTAACTTTCCAGATCAGACGGGCGGCTTCTTTATCGATTTGGCCATCGCATTCGGAATTTCTAGTTTATGAAAACGTACTATATGTGAACTTTTTTACTCTCGACTGAACATGCCTTTTACAGAGTGGCGCCAAAAAGTTCAACTTTACCTTTAAAAAATTTCATGAGTTTTGGACTAAAAATTTTTTCCTAAAATGACCCTATTAGGGGCAATTCGAATCGATTGCACGCATTCCCGAAGCGCGAAAACGCTGACCCTGATTCAGGAGAAAAATGCAAAAAATGGCCATTTTCGCTTCAAAAACCCTATTTTTTCCTTGAATTAGGGTTAGGGAAGCATTTTCACGTTTCGGGAATGAGCGCAATCGATTCTTCGCATCGAATTACGCCTAATAGGGTCATTTTTACGAAAATTTTGGGTCCAAGCAGTGTTTTCCGGCCAAACGAATACTGATACATTTGAAAAAAATTTTTCAAATGTATTACATTCGTATCATATTCGTATGTATTCATTTAGCCGGGGTTCAAGATTCAAGTAAAAATGGTAAAATGGAACTTTTTTTGCACCATCCTATATATAAAATTTTTCCTATGCCATACCTTTAACAATTCACATTTATCTTCACCATAAGGCACATCACAAGTCAAATATTGATAGTCTGTTTCAGGTCTATACTCTTTGGGACAATCTTGAAATTCTGGTGGGACATCATATATATAGTCAAAACTATTGTCATAGAGCCGATTTGAATTCAACTGATCTGCATAGTCGTCCATTTTTCATTTCTTTTTTAACAAATACAATTTTTCTAAAGATGAACAATTTGTGTGTGATGATTCACGGTCGAGTGAACAACAGAGTAAAAATTCGCTTTCATGGACAGGAGATAAAAGTCGGAGAATTCAATTTTTGTCACGATAACAAAAGAGTGTTCTCAAAAAGGCAAACAAACAAGCATGAAGGGGATAAAATTTCAAAATAATCATAAAATATAAACTTGGCATGAAAAAAATATTAAAAAAACATATTGGCGACCGATTCTTTTAACACTAGGCCCCTTGTTACGATTACGGGCTCTTGTTACCGAGCACACTCATCACGGACACTCCTTGCGGCCTCTCGTTACAGAATCCACTTGTTACGACCTACCAGGGGTGTGCTAGGATTTCAAAAATAGGGGAGGAGGAAATCATAAACAACTTTTTTCAATTTTTTATGACAAAAATTGAATTTTTAAAATTAAAATTAATCGGGTTTTATAACGAGAGGCCCGTAACGAATGGTCGTGAATTCGCGTCGTAACGAGGGGCCTAGTAGATCTACAGGGGTTTTCTATGAAAGAAATCGATTGACGCATTGCCGAAACTTGAACACGCTTCCTTGACCCTGAATCAGGGAGTAAATGCGTGTATTGAAGCAAAAATAGACTAATATAGAGCCAGGGAAGCGTTTTCAAGGTTCGACAATGCGCGCAATCGATTTCTCGCATAGAAAAACCCCCTATAGGGTTATTTTGATGAAATTTGAAAAACTTGAAAAATTTTTTTTCCCATTTTTATCACCAAAAAAATTTTCAGTGAAAATGACAAAAATTCCCAATTTTCACAAAAAACGTACCAAAATCTCACATTTTTGTCACACCAGAAATGGCCAAAAACAAAAAAGCAGGGGGACTCTTATGATTTTTAACAAAAAATTTTTGCCCGTCCTCCCCGAAATTTTTTTCTTCTTACGGCTCTGGTCCTAAATCCCCCCCCCCACCAAACGACAACGATCAACTATAAACGTTGCTCGACCAATGAACTTTTAGAAATGAAAGAAAGTTTATAAAAAGAAAAATCAACAAAAGTGATTTCAAGACGCCGTGTCAAACTCAAATCACAGATTCATAAAAAAACCGGCATGATATTTCCCCTTGATGTCTCATCAACAATTTTCCCTCCTCCTCCTTGTTTACTTTTCCATACATCATCAAAGTTCGAAAGATGCAAAGAAGTTGTTTAGCAAGAAGGAAGCGAAAAATTTGTGTTTTGGTAAACATTTGAGAGTTCTCAGAAAATATTCATGAGTCGGATTAATTTTTGCATAAAACACATACAAATTTGCATAAAACCATAAAACTGAATAAAAAAGAATTTATTCAACTAGTGGATTAGCAAGCTATAAAATTGACAATTCGATTTTCATGCGCTAGAGACAAAGTCAATCTTTACGTCCGATTGAATTTTGTGCGTGGATGGGAAAAGAAAAAGACACGTCACGAGAGTAAACAAGCCCAGGAACCGACAGACAACAGTTCTTTCTGTACTAGTGCACCGGAAAAGTTTCGATCGATTCATGGTTTGCCCTTGGTTTAAACTTATAAACGACAATTCATTTTTTTAGACCTGTGACCTGTAAACTAATCTCTAGGTGTAAAACGCGAAAAAATGGGAGAAATGTTAAAAAGAGCTATAAAAGAAGAGATTTATTAAAATTCTTATCAGCAACGAAAAAAAATTTGGTAAAAAGAGAATTCTAAAAATATACAGGGTGAGTAAAAAAGTGCATTTTTGTGATTTTTTTTTGAAAAATTTTTTTGGGATCGGAAAATTTTTTAACTAAAAATGATCGATATAGGTAGAGACTTTCATGAGTTTTTGAAAAATTCGATCTACTCCAAAATAACTTTTTTAAAGCATGTATGGCAATTGTAATAACATTTTTTGTTTTGGCATTTAGTCATAAAACTTTGAAAAAATTAGAAAATCAACAAAAACCATGAAATTTGAGTCAACACCTTGATTACTATAATAAAACACGCAAAAACAAATTGCTTCAGTTAGGAGTCGAACCTGAGCCTTCTGCATGGGAAGCGAGAGCAAAACCAATAAGCCAAGCAGTCTATTTTCGATTAGCCTTTTAAAATAAAATAAGAACAAAGCTATAATAAAGAGAAAAATAAAAATACAAAAATTAAAATCGATGGCGCTATTAATTGAGAAACGCTTGAAATTTGTTTTCTTTTTTAAGATGTGCCAAAATACCTAAATTTTTAATCCTCAGTGGGGGGAAAATTTAAAAAGTCGTAGAAAAAAAGTTTTTCCTTTTGAGATTACAACTAACTGCCAAATGACAATACATAAATAACATTGAAACGAACTTTGTTCGCAAAAATGAGAATCACTTTTTGGGACAAGCAATTTTGCAAATTATTTTTTGTTCATGAAAGTCTCTAGATATAGGAGTAATTTTATGCGGGGAATCAATTGCGCGCATTCCCGAAGCATGAAAACGCTTCCTTGACCATGATTCAGGGAACAGAGTTGGTGTATTGACGCGAAAATCGAAAAAATTTCTATTTTCGCCCGAGAAGCAGTCATCTGGGGTAATTTTATGCGGAGAATCGATTGCGCATCAGGGTCAATATGATTGACTTTTTTCTAAGCGTGAAAAATTATATTGACTCTGATTTAGGGAATGGAGTTAATGTACGAGCAAAAAAAGTACATTTTTCGATTTTCGCGTCAATACACCGAATCCATTCCCTGAATCAGGGTCAAGGAAAAATGGATTTTTGCCACACAAAAAATGGAATGTTTGGCCCAAAAATCGCATTTTTGGCAAAATAACCATTTTTTGGCGATTTTTAGTTATTGTAAAAGTTGAAAAAAAGGGACATTCTTTTCAAAAATTTTAAAAATCGGAAAAACACCTTGGTCAAAGGGGAAAAATTTTGGAGCTACTACACAATAGGGGGCCACCCACGTGAAAATTTTTTCTGGAAATGACCCCTCTAGGGATAAAAACATGCGGGAATCCGAATTTGACATTTTCGAAGCGAAAAAACGCTTCCCTGATTCAGGGAAGGCGCATTGTGTATTGAAGCGAAAAGTCGCAAAATGGGATTTTGAATGAGATTTTCGACTTTTTGCTTCAATACACAGGCCTTCCCTGAATCAAGAAAGTGTTTTTTCGCTTTGCAAATGTCAAATTCGGATTCCCCGCATGTTTTTACCCCCTACAGAGATCATTTCGAGAAAATTTTCAAAAAATTTTTCCGTGGGTGGCCTCCCTTTACTGTTAGTGTTAGTAGCTACCACCTTTTGAATTCCTCGGTCCAATTTTGTTCCGAATCCTTGCCATCCATTTTTCATGCGCTTGTAGAGAAAGGCTGAACAAACACGGCACACACCACCCTCATGTAAAGAAAAAATCGATTCACCGACAAAAGTTAAAAAACGCGTCGTAGGGGCCTAAAATCGGGTCTGAATAACAACTTTTAAAAAGAGGTGTGCGGCATGATTGCTGACGTAACAAACACGGCATAATCGCTGAAAGCGAAAATGCCGTGTTGAAGCGAAAAGTCGCAAAAATGCGATTTTTGCCTAAAAACAACCCCTTTGGGGTAAAAATGTGCGGTAAACTTTTACATTTGTAAAATTCCTCGGATTCAAGAAAAGCTGTATATCGAATTTTCGCGTCGATATGGAGCTTTTCTTGAATCGCTTTGAAAATGTCAAATTTGGATTCCCAACATGTTTTACCCCTAGAAGGGTAATTTCCAGAAAAATTTTCACGTGGGTGGCCCCCCCTTCTCTATTGAGTAGTAGCTCCAAATTTTAAATTTTTTCCAATGGGTTGATTGTCTTCCACTATACTACATCCTTGACTAAACAAATTTTTTAAATTTTTTTAGCATGTTTCAAATTTTTGAAGGTTTTCCATTCGTCTACATTTTTTCAATTTTGTGATCCTTGGTTTAAAAAAATTTTTTATACAATTTTCATTTTTTTTACCCTTCGCCAAAATTTCAAATTCCCCGCCAAAATTTTGACAAAATTTTCAAAATCTCTAGCCAAGTCCTCACGTGTAGTGGAATTTCTCAACCCGCAAATGAGCGACACATCATCTCATAGCATTGAAATAACTGCAAGGAAAATTTTCATTTCGCCGCCATAGTCAAATTTGGCGTTTGATAACTATTCTTTCGATTTTTTGCTTTTTGATAAGAATTTTTCAAAAATGTGACCATTTTGAAAATTTTGTGATTGTTAATTATTGAATTGATTCAAAAGTTTTGAGACTTTTTACATGAATTTTGGACCCGAATTTTTCTAAAAATGACCCTTGTATGGGTAATTTTATGCGGGGAATTGATTGCGCGCATTTCCGAAGCGTAAAAACGCTTCTCTGACCCTGATTCAGGGAAGGTGGTGTGTGCATTGAAGCGAAAATGAACTAAAATTCGAATTTTCGCCGGGAAATCGGCTGTTAGTTCGATAATTTTAGTTTGACTCCTATAGGAGTCAATTTTAGAAAATAAATTTTCGGGTCCAAAATTCTTGTAAAAAGTCGGAGCTACTACACAATAGGTGGCCACCTACGTGAAAAAAATTTTGGGACTCTACTACACAATAGGGGGGGGGGGCATCCAATTGAAAATTTTTCTGGAAATGACCCCTCTAGGGGTAAAAACATGTAGGGAATCTGAATTTGACATTTTCGAAGCGAGAAACGCTTCCCTGATTCAGGGAAAGCCTGTGTATTGAAGCGAATAGTTGCAAAAATGCAACTTTTTGCTTCAATACACAGGCCTTCTCTAGATGAGAGAAGCGTTTTTTCACTTTGAAAATGTCAAATTCAAATTTCCCTGCATGTTTTTACCCCTAGAGGGGTCATTTCTAGAAAAAAGTTTGAAATTTTTTCACGTGGGTGATCCCCCCCCCCCTATTGTGTAGTAGCTCCAAATGTTTTTGAAAAGTTTCAAAACTTTTGGATCAACCCAATGAAAATAAATTTGAAGAAAAAAATATTGCAAAATAAGTATGACTTCTTTTTCCGTTTGAACACTTTTAAATTTTATGAGGTTCAATAAATCGTTTCAATAAGCAGATTTTATTGAAAATCAGACAACTCTGTTAAGATTTGAATTTTAATCAATTTTTTCATTTCAAGATTTCAATTTCTATCTAAATTTTTATATCTCGAAAATTTGCTAAAAATGGCCCAAGCACCAAACGGACAAAATTTTCTCCAGCGTAGAATTGCTGTTATGGGCTATCCATGTGTGGGTAAGCAATCTTTTTGTTGCAAAGTTTTTGTAATTTTAAGGAAAATCTTCAATAACAATGCGTTTCGTTTTTGGCACTTTTCCGGACGCTTATGATACCACTATTGAGGACTTCCATGAGAAATCCCATAAATTTAATGGCAAGAATTATAAGTTGAAGATTACGGATACTGCTGGACAGGTGCAACAAAATAAATAATTTTTAAGCGAAAAAATCGGTTCCCTTATTTTTCGAAACATAACATAAAATAATTCTAAAAACTACATTTTTCCAATAAAGTTAACATTTACATAAAAAGGTAATTACAGCATTTTATCAGTCTCGATGACATAAACAAAATGACACAAAATTTATTCAATTTGAAGATCGTTTTGGGTTATTGAAATTAAAACATGAATCAGAATTTTCGTTTCAATAACCCAAAACAGTTTTCAAAATGGATAATTTTGTGTCGTTTTATTCGTCTCAATGAGCTGAGAAAAACGCAGTAATTACTTTTTAAATTAAATTTTAACATCTTTGTAAAAATAATTTTCAAAATAAAATTATGTTTAGAATCGTAAAATTTGTGTTTCGAATCGTACGAAAAATAAGGGAACCAAAAAGATCATTTTGTATGAAAAATTTCTTTCTTTTTACTATGAAAAATCTCCATTTTGGAGATATACAAAATATTTTCTGCTTAAATTTGCATAAAAATCCATTTTTTGTACCAAAATCCTTTTTTAGCAAGAATATTCCCTGTTCCCACGCAGTGTCACATTAGATATTGATGGATATGTTATGGTGTATGCAATAAATGACCGAAAGTCGTTTGAAATCCTTAGCACTATTTATGATAAAATTGTTGAAAATGTGGGAGAAAAGTGAGCACCGTAAAATTTAAAGGACTAGTCCAGTGGGCAAAATGTTGCCATTTTTTGTTCATATTCGGAAAGTTAATGAAAAATGGAGCATTTTTGGTTTTTACGACATGTTTGAAATCGGTGTAGTTTTCGAGATAATTGCGTTTGAAATTTTGAATTTGTGTACATGTTTTCGTTGGAATACAAACTTTTTTGAATTTTAATCGATTTTTTAAATTTTCATAAAACGAACATTGTAGATATTTTGGAGCTGTACGGCTTGGGGGGGGGGAACGAAAAATGCTCCATTTTTCATGAACTTTCCGAATATATACAAAGTGAGGCGACTTTTCCCCAAATGGACTGATTTAAACGAAAAATCGATTTTTTTCTAGCATCCCAATATTAATCGTTGGAAATAAGCAGGACTTGCAACACTCGTCTCGAACAGTATCTCAGGCAGAGGGCCAGAAACTGGCGCAAAAATGGAATGCTGTATTTATGGAGTCGTCGGCAAAAGATAATGATAATAAGGTACGCGCGCAGTTCCAGTGACGTATCCAGGGAGGCCGGGTCCCCCAGAATCCGAAAAATGAAAATTTCCTAATGGTCTTCCCTTATGATTTTTCACCAAAAATGTTTAAAATATCAATTTTTCAGCAAAAATTGTAATTTTTTGTGCATTTTCAGCATAAAAAAGGCCATTTTCAAAAAAGTTTTCGTCTGCTGCGCTGTTTTTTTTGGCTAAAATGTCACTAATTCAACAAAAATTTTTTCAAAAAACGACATAAGGGGGGGGGACCAATTTTTGGAAAAAAATTACGAAAAGACAGTAAGGGGGGACCCTTATGTTTTTGGGCTCCGCGAAATTTTTTCTGGGTACGCCACTGATTAGTGCCCTTACCAGAATTCTCCCTCACTGGGGAGGGGTAGAGTTTTCAACAACCCTATATATTTTTAATAAATAACTTTTTTTTAGGACGTGATTAAAATTTTCGATACCATATTGCGTTCGATTGAAATTTCCAAAGGAAATATTTCTGCCGAAAAGAAGGATGGATGTACCATTGCCTAAAGAATGCACTTTATGCAAATTTTATAGGCATGCATTTCGGGTATATATTCGGTTTTTTACTTGTCATACACAAGCCTTTTTTATTTTCTATTTGTCGATTTATTTTTATTAGAAATTAGAATATTTTGTATTTTGAGGGTCCAAAATTGAATTTTCTTTTCAAAAATAAATTGAAAAAAATTTTTTGGACCTTTACATTTGTTATCACTTCAATATTTGTTATGTTTTACATAGATTTTGGCACTCTTGTCGTTTAGGACTCAACTTTCAATTTTACTCGATTTTAGTTAATTTTGAATTTTCTTATCTGTTCTATCAAGAGCCACAGTCATAAATCATTTGTTCATACCACGCTGCACACCGCCGAAAATCAACAAAATGGCCTAAAAAAGACTTTTAATTAGGAAAAAGATTTTAAAACTTACCATTATTATACACTCAAAACAATTAGTGTTAATGCAAATCAAACACTAAATAAAAAAACACCAAATTTGTGTTAATTAGTACAAAAATCTGATGAATTAACAAAATTGGGGTTACATACACCATTTACAAACACTATTTTTTGTAGGTATCATTTTGATACAATTTTACACTATTTTGGTGTTGCCATTAACACCAATCGTTTTGAGTGTACTTTCGCTTCACAAAAACGGTCTCATCTATTTCTACTATAGTTCCTTCGCCTCCAGTTTGAATCGGGTTTCTAACTAGAAAACTGTCTGCAATGCAGCGAAAATATGGAAACTAATCGACAATCGCGTGTTCACCCAATGTGGTACCATCTCCTCTAGCATTTCATGCTAGATTTCCCCATAAGTCAGGCAATTTCGAGACCAATAAAAAGATAATTCATAAACCTAAAAAGGATAGAATCAAGAGAAATAACAAAAACTAACCTCTTTAGGCGAAATATGGGATCCCTTGAAAAATGTTCCCGTAAAATATCCAAATCTCTTTCGTTTTCGGGGGTTATTCGGATCATATCCATATGAACACTGCCAATTCCAGGTATCGAGTTTCTTATGCATCACGATCAATTACAGAGTATGTTCGTTTGTCATGTAAAAGCCTCATTTCGAAGAATTCTTCATCCGCTCTGTTCAATAAACTGTGTAAATGCTTGTTGTTTATACCTTTTAGAATGTCCATACTAAATAGATAAAATTGTAATTCCAAGCAGAGAATGTACAGTGGGACGGAGAAGTCCTGACAGGGGATGCAAAAAGTCCTGGTATAGAATGCAATAAGTCCTAATAAATTCCCAATAAAAAATCTACAACTTCATGAAGATTGTTGTAAATCCATTAAAACTAAAAATTTTCCTATGCTAGGATTTATTGCATTCTATGCCAGGACTTTTTGCACACATAGACAAGACTTTTTGCATCCCATGTCAGGACTTCGTACATCCTTTGACAGGACTTTTCCGCCCCCTGTATTAAAAAAATGAAAATGTGATTTTAAAAATAAGATATACAATTGTAAGAAAGTTCAAAATTAACTAAAATCGAGTAAAATTGAAAGATGAGTCCTAAACGACAAGAGTGCCATCATGTTACATAGATTTTTATATGAACTTCTATGAGCTTTTCCTGTCCTACGCTAGAAAAATGTTAAATTTTTATCTTTACTTTATTTTTGTTGTACAAATAGAGCCTTCACCGAATTCGTCTCGACGATTTCGAGACGCAATTAGTGGAGGCCCTGATCCTTCATGACATCTGCTCATTGTATTTTTTTACTATTACTTTGTGGTAATTGTTCATTATTTTTTGCTGCCACTGAGCAGGGGCACGGTGCCCCGCACGAAGGGCTTCTGGTACCGACCCACTGGTTATAGCATGCTACAATGATGCAGCAATTAGTGGTTGCTACGATTAGTGGCGGGCAAACTTACAAGATACAAGGGGAGGGGGACAAAAGTCCTCGCCTAAGAGGCAAAAGTTTTAATATTGTCAAAAACGATGAAAAGGTGTTTTCTCGTCCAGAATTGTCGAGAAAACACGTTTTTCAAATGTCAAGACTTTTACCCTTTGGCGAGGACTTTTGCCCCTTAGGCGAGGACTTTTGCCCCTCTTGTATCTCTATTGGCAACAATTAGATCACCTCAATAACACAAATGCTTTTTTGGTTCATTTTATAGGCATTTTTAAAAATCAAAATTGTGCGAAAAAAACATTCCGAATTTTGGCAAATGATTTTCGAAACGATTTCAACGGATTTTCCTAGTTGTATAGTTAGGGGAGGACAATCACCCTGTTCCTGGAAAAATGTAAAACTTTTCCCCATGGAGATCAAAGTGTTTTTTGGCACTAGGGCGGGACTCACCACGCAAGCGACAGGAGAATTTTTCACACATGATTCCTCACACTGAATTTTTCGCACGGATTTTCAAACTTGATTTCGCAATTAAAATTCGCATAATCCTTTCGAACAATTCATGTGTGAAAAAGTCCATGTGAAAAGTCCGCAAAATTCGGTGCGTTCCGTCCTAGTGCCATTTTCCATTTTTTTGAAAATTTTTAAATGTCAATTTTGTCACTAAGAATTGACAAAGTGGCTTGAAAATTCAGCGTTCTATTTTTTCAAGATTGCCAAAAATGCCTCGTTTTTCAAGTTTGTACAAACTTTATCAGAGTTCTATTGAAATGTAAATAAATTTTTTTTTATCAAGTTCTATTTTTAAAATCGGTTTTTGATCCTTTTTTTAGTATAATTCAACGATTTTTTCTTCGTACTATATACGAAAATGTTTGCAGATAGTACAATTTGGGGGAAAATGATGACTGAAAGTAGAAATATTTTCATTCCAGGCAAAGAGGAGCCTACAACTCGTAAGTTTTTTTTGGAACTAGTACAGTAGAGATGTGCAAATGACGTTATTTGACGATCACATTGTCAATTGACGTCATAAATGTCATTTGACCAGCACAATTCTATAGTACAGGACGCACCGCCCAATCGTTCAAAAAGAGTATTTTTCACACGGAATTTTTTCCGCATTTCGAAACATGGATTTCGCACGTAAAATTCGGAACTAGTATCGATTAGGTATCCCACTGAACGTGAAATTTTTCGAAAAAAAATTTACATCATCTGGAATTGACCTCTCTATGGGTAATTTTGGCGATCCTACATCTCGCCCAAAATCAGCTCGGCCAAGCGACATCTCGCCCAAACTACAACTCGGCCAAAATACAACTCGCCCAAACTACAACTCGACTAAACGACATCTCGCCCAAGCTACAACTCGGCCAAACGACATCTCGCCCAAACTACAACTCGGCCAAACGACATCTCGCCCAAACTACAACTCGGCCAAAACACAACTCGGCCAAAACACAACTCGCCCAAATTACAACTCGGCCAAAATACAACTAGCCCAAACTACCACTTGGCCAAAATATTCCTCTCATCGAGTAGAGTCGATTGGTATAAGCGAAAAGTATTTTGGCCAAGTTGTAGTTTGGGCGAGTTGTGTTTTGGCCGAGTTGTAGTTTGGGCGAGATGTCGTTTGGCCGAGTTGTAGTTTGAGAGGAATATTTTGGCCAAGTTGTAGTTTGGGCGAGTTGTGTTTTGGCCGAGTTGTAGCTTGGGCGAGATGTCGTTTAGCCGAGTTGTAGTTTGGACGAGTTGTATTTTGGCCGAGTTGTAGTTTGGGCAAGATGTCGTTTGGCCGAGTTGTAGCTTGGGCGAGATGTCGTTTAGCCGAGTTGTAGTTTGGACGAGTTGTATTTTGGCCGAGTTGTAGTTTGGGCGAGATGTCGCTTGGCCGAGCTGATTTTGGGCGAGATGTAGGGTCGCCCTTTTTTGGTTCATCTTATAATTGCCTTCAATATTTAAAACTGCTAATTTTAGTTCCTCCAGCAGTCCCATTGCTCGAGTGTGATGTTGGCAATACCAAGGACTCACTTTATTGTGTCGACAATAATGCTTTAAACAATATGACAGAGGATTCGCCGCGAAGCTACATCGTTTATTACGTCGAAGAGAAGACGAATGATGCATCGGCTGATTGTTGCTCGAATGGTACAACGTTGAAGAATTGCTTGGCTGATCGGCAAACTGTTACAAATAATGGTAATTTTTGAATATTTCGATGCAAATTTGACATGCGTTTTTTTAGCGAGTCATTTGTGGATTTACGACATGAAGCCAACAACGAAATATATTTTGCAAGGTAATTTTTTTGTCATTTTTTTAATACATTTTATAAATGTATCATTATAGTTATGGCCGAAAATGAAGCTGGTGAATCGGAAGTTAGTGATTGCATTTGGGTTGCAACCGGTAAGTTTTTTTATAAGTCGTATAATTTGAGCAATAAAAGTAAGAATACCAGAAATATGCGAATTTTGAGCACATAAAGGCTTAAAAAATTGAATTTGAAAAATTTTCCAGCTGATTTTTTTTATCTAGTGGTTTTTCGATATGGGGAACTCGAATAAGACGGAATTTTTTTGTTTTTGATCACGAGAAATATTGAAAAAGCGGACTTTTGCCAATGCTTTTTTCGTTGGCAAAAGTCCGTTGGCAAACGTCCTAGAGCCGAAAAAATCGACCGTTGTGGAAGTTCCGCTTTTTTCGCTGTGGAAGTTCCTAGAGCCCTAAATGTGGAAGTTCCTAGAGCCCTAAAGAGCATGGTACTTATTTAGAATACCTCCTCTGTTGGCTTTTTTAGAATACATATGCCCTTTAGTTGGTTCAAAATTTGCATAATTCTGTGTAGCTCGTAGAGGAGGTATTCTTAATAAGTACCCTTTT
>OZJO01001370.1:14195-38734 GCA_900406225.1 Acrobeloides nanus
CAACTCGGCCAAACGACATCTCGCCCAAACTACAACTCGGCCAAAATACAACTCGCCCAAACTACAACTCGGCCAAACTACCACTTGGCCAAAATATTCCTCTCATCGAGTAGAGTCGATTGATATAAGCGAAAAGTATTTTGGCCAAGTTGTAGTTTGGGCGAGTTGTGTTTTGGCCGAGTTGTAGTTTGGGCGAGATGTCGTTTGGCCGAGTTGTAGTTTGGACGAGTTGTATTTTGGCCGAGTTGTAGTTTGGGCAAGATGTCGTTTGGCCGAGTTGTAGCTTGGGCGAGATGTCGTTTAGCCGAGTTGTAGTTTGGACGAGTTGTATTTTGGCCGAGTTGTAGTTTGGGCGAGATGTCGCTTGGCCGAGCTGATTTTGGGCGAGATGTAGGGTCGCCGTAATTTTATGCTGGGAATCCGAATTTCATATTTCTGAGACCTGAACATCTGCCCCCGAATCAAGAAAAGGCTATTTATATGACATGTGATTCTTGTCAAAAATGTGGCCCTCTGTCATATAAATAGCCTTTTTTTGATTCGGAGAAAGATTTTCAGATCTTAGAAATGTGAGATTCGGATTCCTTGCATGAAGTTACCCCTAGAGGGGTCAATTCCAGATGATAAAAAATTTCACGTTCAGTGGGATACCTAATCGATAATAGTTACTAAAATTCGCATAATCTGTACGAAAAATTCCATGCGAAAAAGTCCATGTGAAAAGTAAGCAAAATTCAGTGCGTCCCGTCCTAGTGCCCTTTTTGACATAGCCAACTTTGCCACGAAAGCCCATAACTTTTTATGGTGAGGTTTTTCGGGAAAATGATTTTCTATAAAGTTGTTCCACATAAAATTTGGAACAACTTTGTAGAATATCACTTCCCCAGAAAACCTCACCATAAAAAGTTATGGGCTGTCGTGGCAAAGTTGGCTATGCCCCCTTTTTCTTGCTCGTTGAATGACTTCATTTTTTAGCAACTGACAGTGTTGCAGGGCCAACTCCTAGATCGCCAACGGCAACTAATATTTTGGGTACTAATAATGTTTGTGCGAAGTAGGTCTAAATAAATTTTGATGTCTTTTTGACAGTTTAGGGATTTTTATCGATTTTTCTTATCAGTAAAACCAGTGTCAATTAGTTTTTGGATAGCTCATATGTAAATTGTTGGAAAAATTTTTATTTTTGCCTAATTTTTCTTTTTCTGAAGAATTTTTAAAATGAAAAATGTGTTCAAAGAGTAATTTTTTGTGTTTTTGTTGCATTTTAGGGCCTAGAAAATCAATTTTTAAACCAAAAATCTAAGATTGTCTGGACACACACATTTAATGTAGTAGGATAAAATTTTGGAGCTAAAATTTTGAGTTTTTGTGTATAATTTTGTCCTAAAACCATTTTTAGTACAAATCTAGCTCAAATGTCCGCCAAAATCGACGAATTGAAAACTTGGACTGTTTCCAAATACAAAACCACTAAGCAAAATGTACTTGAACAACTGGGAAAGGTAGTCTGAGTTTTTCTTTTTCAATTTGTCACTCATAATCTTCAGGTGGAACGCACGCATGACAAAGAAATTGAAGACAAAATAGAAAGCTTACATGATATGCACCGGCGTTACAATGAGCTGCTTTCGTCGGCCAGAGCTTTTACGAACTATTTTGCGCTGCAGACGAATATGCAGAAAACTATGGCCGAGGCGTTTTACCAGTTGTCGTTGAAAGAGGATTCTTTGAAGGTTAGATAGTGGAAAGTAGCAGGAAAAAAAATCAAAATCGCATGTTTAAATAACCGAAACTGAAAGAAAAATAACCGATTGAAACCGTAACCGATGGTTAAAAAACCGATCAATTCAACGTCTTCGATTTTTTAAAGCTTTTTTCACCAAAAATGCCTAAAATTTTCCGTTATTTCAACAAAAATCGTAATTTTCTTATCATTTTCAGCTTAAAAGCTGACGTTTTCGATAAAATTTTGTTTAAAAATCGGAAAACCATAATCTAAAGAAAAATAGCCAACCATAACCTTTGGGTTGAAAAACCGTAACTGAATGATTTTTATTGTTTCCTGCCCTAGTGGAAAAGATTAAAAATGAGCGTACTAAAATAGGCAAATTGTTTGGGTACCCATATTTTTGAACATTATTTTTCAGACAGAACTCAATAGCCAATGTGATTCGATGCGTAATATTTGTCATAATGGTGAGATGCTACATAAGGCGTTGACTTATATGATTTCTTCTTTGGAGACCCTATGTGAGAAAACTATTGCTGATACGCTGATTACAGTTCATAATCACGATCAGGTGGGATTTAAAATTGTTTGAACTCATTTTTCTAATATTTGAATTTTTCAGGCTCGTTTGGAATATGATGTATATCGCCAAGAATTGGTGACGTTGAAGCAAAATATGAATACCGCTAATACGGCTATTTCTGAAGCCGAAGAGAAATGTAACCAGCAGAGAGGAAAATATGAGCAGCTAAAGGAAGATGTTCGAGTCAGTTTTTGAATGCACATGAGCTAGGAATTGACTCAACAATCGATTCTTCACTCTAAAATTACGCTAGGAATAATTTTTGGATGAAAAATTTGGCCAAAAATCGAGTTTTGGACGAAAAAGTCCAAAAACTGATTCGAATTTCTCATAAATTTTTTGTAGGTAAAGATCACATTGCTGGACGAGAACCGTTTAAAAGTAATGCGAAAGCAGATGTCGCTCTTCCACAGTGCGCTATCGGCCTACTATTCTGGAAATGTTAAAGCCCTCCAATCGACCGTGGAGCAGTTCAGTTTGGAAGACGATCAACAAGATGGAACCATTCAAGCTTTTATGAAAAATGGGCCTTCGGCACCGTCCTTCCTTGAACAGTAGAATAGAAGTGGACATAAATAGTTATACTGTACTGCCTAATGTCTTATTTTTGTGTGTAATTTATTTGTTGTGTCTATGTATATGGGATACTTAATTTATTCAATGCTATATTTTGGCTAGTGTGATTTTTTAAAAGCAATATGTAAAAGTATCGGGAGCCTAGCGCTAACGCGCTTTCTCCGAGAATGACTCCGAGTGTTTTATTCTAACACATGTGTTTAACCTATTCAAATTCAGAAACACATGTGTAGTAAGATGTGATTCCGAGAGGCACTCTCCGATATTTTACTCTAGAGTAAAATAATAAAGGAAAAAAGTGAAAAAAAATGTTTTTTTCTCCGATTTCGATGATTGTGGTGTCAATCGTCTTCTCTCATCGTTCCCTAAAACTTTTATTTTAGCACTGGGGGTTTAAATCAAGCGTTCCCGAGATCGTCTTGGCAGACAGACAGACGCACATTACACGTTTAATGTAATAAGATTTATTGATGATAGACAAGGTTGCACAATGAAAACATTTCCAATTTCTGTTTCGTGGAAATATTTCCGGAAACGATTGAATCAGGCAACAAATTTCATGCTTCTCGACCAATAAAATTTTGAGCTTCATGACCATTCGTTTCAATGAACACGATTTTATTGAAAATCAGGCAAAGTTAGAGTTGTCTGAGGGTCGAGACTAAGCAACGCTAACCGTCGAAAATCAACGCTAACCTAATGCAATCCAACGCTAACAGTCGGAAATATTTCCGTTGGATTGCATTAGGTTAGCATTGATTTCCGACAGTTAGCGTTGTTTAGTGCGGACCCTGAGACAAACTCTAACTTTGCCTGATTTTCAATAAAATCGTGTTTATTGGTCATGAAGCATAAAATTTTATTGGTCGAGAAGCATACAATTTGTTGCCTGATTCAATCGTTTCCGGAAATTTGTGCAACCTTGATGACATATGTATGTAAAATTGTATAGACTGAAAATGTGGAGCAAAACGAAAATTGCAAAAATCAATTTTTAAAGCAAAATTGGGTCCTAAAGATTGATTAATCTTTGAGTCAGAAATTTGCATATTTAAAAATCCACATATTTTTATTTGTGTCAAAATAAGCCTTAGAAATTCGTGCGATGCATTTTTATTACTTAGGCATTCACTTTTTGTTCTTACAAGTATATTATATTTTTGTGTCAAAATTTTTCTATGTCCATATTGGATATATTTTATGGCAGTGGATTCGATTCAGTAGCGAGCAGTGAATGCAGGATGTGTTCCTCCTCTTTATGGGAGGTGCTACTACTCTGCGCTGCAGATCCATTAAAACTGTATCTGAATTTTTCAATTGAAAAATTTTGGGCTGTGCCGTCAATATTAAAGCATCTCGCCGCTGTTTGTTCTTGAACTACTTTCCCAAAAATTTCGCTACTGCTGCTGTTATGTAAATTTACCATGTTTTTGTTTTGTAATTTTAAAGCTAGAATGCATAATCCTCAATGCAATAAAAATTATAAATACTACAGGGTGTTAAAAAAAACCGTCATTTGGTCATTTTTTGGCGAAAATTTTTTCTCCAAAATGACTCATTTAGGGGTATTTTATGCGAGAAATCGATTTAGAAATCAATTTTTGTATTTTCAAGTAGGAATTCCTACCGAAAAATAACTGAAATACGAAAATCGTATATTTCATGGCCTGGGAGTCGTTTTCAAGGGTCTTCAGTGCGTGAAATCGATTTCTCACATAAAAATACCCCTAATGAGTAATTTTGGAGAAAAATTTTTTTGGAAAATTTTCGCCAAAAAATGACCAAATGGCGGTTTTTGGAAATCCCTATAAGCAATCTTTGTTTTTGAAACTTTACCAATTTCATAAGTTGTCAGCCCAATAAGCAGATTTTTATTGTAATAAATGCAAAACTTGCATATTTAAAATTGATGAAAGACCACTAAAAGAAAGAACAAACCTGTGATTATTGCTGCAGTCTTAATTCTAGCCGATGAAAATTTGTTGGCAATTTGAGAATCATAGGAAAAATAGTCTTAAAAAATCCCTTCAAAGATACGCAATTGGTTGACTTAAACGAATGATGATGAATCGCTAGGTGGAATGCTCAGGCACCCTCGGCTGCAATAATTTTTTCGGCAATGGTACATTTCCCAAGTAAAAAAATGCAAGGAAGACATTTCCCAAGTAAACAAATGAAAAAAAAAATCACAAGTAAAAAAATGACTTGGGAAATGTCCACTTCACTTGGGAAACGTCCACTTTTACTTAGGAAAACTACTTCACTTGGGAAACGTCCGCTTGGGAAAAGTCCACTTCACTTGGGAAACGTCTGCTTGGGAAATGTCCACTTGGGAAATGTGCCATTGCCACTTTTTCATCAATTGGTGAAGGTTTCGAAAGATTTGGCAGAAAATTGAACAACGCTTTGGTCGATGCACTAGCTTTAACAGAATCTAGATGTTTCGGTTTCTTTTGGTGAGTGGAAATAGCAGTTTTTCCCATTAAAGTAATGTCTATTTCATCGTTGTATGGAATGCAATTAACATGAAATTCGTCCTTTCCATTGCAGATCCCTTTAAACCCTCTTTCCCATTCAGGCCTATATGAGTTTTTACGTTTCGGTGTTATTGTCATAGAGAAATAAATAAGCTATCTAAAAAAGCAGAGATCAAAAGTTTTATAAGTAATTTGTTTGAAATGAAGAAAAATTGGTTTTGAATCAGTTGTAGTTCGAAAAGATTCAATGATTTGTCACGTTTTTTTGCATCGAAAATTAAACGTTCGAAGATTTACAAACAATGGAAAAAATTCGCAAATGATTGGATATTTTCCAAACGAGTGAAAAAAGATTGCTCTGATCAATCGCTTCGATAACCAACCTGTATTGCAAATCAGGAAACAAGTTGACTGATTTGCAATAAAATTAGTTAGCGAAACGATTGTTCTGTTATAGAAAATGCGCAAAATATACACAACAGAAAAATATCAGGGGGCAAAAGTTCGAGAAAAACGTCTAAAAGTTCGGGGGTAGACCGACAAAAATCGGGGACACTACTCCCTAGATTTTGCGTTTTTGTATTGAAAACACCGAAAAATTCGATAGTGATAGTGTCTCCGAATTTTTGTCGGGTATCCCCGAACTTTTGGACGTTGTTTCCCGAACTGTTGCCCCCTGATATGCACAATTTCGAAAGATTTCGTTTTTTTTAATAAGGACTTTTTTCAAAAATAAGGTCGTTTCTTATTAATAAGGACATTTAAAAAAATAAGATTTAGTCTCTCAAAATAAGGACAAATCTTATGAATAAGGAAACTTGGCATCCCCATTTGTAAAGTTTTAAAAATAATGTTGATAAATTTGAACTTCTGATGAGAAGCAGCAATATGATGGGAACTTATGCACTTCGGCCCCTCCCCAAATTTGGGGGGGCCGAAGTGCATAAGTTCCATATGATGAACTTGATTCTTATGCGTAAATTGGGCCAGAGTTCGAACTGCTTTCCAAGTTGTCTAGCCAACATTTCTCAATAAAGATCAAACGTTCAGACACGTGAATTCCAATTTTTCTTCACTAAAGCACAAAGATAGACACAAGTGGAAACAAACATTTCTTTTTAGCATATATGCAACTTACGAAAGATTGTAGTTTTCGTATGCTGTGATATAAGCATAAGTTAGAGAACATAAAGCATACAAATTGAACCAAACATCTGGTTCCTTGCTTGGCGCCAAATTATAAAAAGTATGTAAATTGACATTCTAATTCTATNTTCTTTTTAGCATATATGCAACTTACGAAAGATTGTAGTTTTCGTATGCTGTGATATAAGCATAAGTTAGAGAACATAAAGCACACAAATTGAACCAAACATCTGGTTCCTTGCTTGGCGCCAAATTATAAAAAGTATGTAAATTGACATTCTAATTCTATAGTCGATAATGGAAAAGTATTTCTATTTTCTAGCATACAATTTTAAGCCTACATAAGTATGATTAAGAGCGGCTAAATAGGGCGAGATTGATTTGTGATGTTTTATGGAGTTCATGATATGTGTTACTAAGAATCGAGAAAATTTGATTTTGTTCTTATAGGTGCGACCCTAAGAAACAGAAAAAGAATTTCTTTTTTCAATGGGACTTTCTTTGAAGGAACTTGTTTTTCACCTAAGGAGGCTAGTTTTTTTAAATTTTTATTTTTACATTCTCTTGTTAGGTTTTCGAATTGTCATATTACTGGTTAAGGCACTGTTTGAAATACGAGGAAATCCAATATGAAATGTGACGAGAAGATAGTAGTACCCTATCACCATACATGAACAAGGAGGGTGACAAGCTACCTAGAGGCTATATGGTGTCGACCAAAAAAAGGTCCGCACCCATTTTTTATGTTTTGGGTTAAGGCCAAGGCTCGGCTATATAGCCTTGAGACTTGGAATCAAAGTCTCAACTCATCTTCGACACTCCGAGGCTATATGAATCTTTAACTTTTGACTCGATGCTAGCTACATGAGGGGGGGGGGACAGCAGCGGCGCAAAGTGGGTTTCGGTTTGGGGGGGAAGTCCTATAGAAAAAATTTTTTGGGCAAAAACATAAGGGGGGACCATTAGGAAAAATATTGCATTTTTTCAGATTTGGGGGGGGGAAGCTTCCCCCCCCCTTCTTTGCGCCACTGGGGGACAGTCCCCCGACGGTCATTTGATATTTCGAAACGTTTTTTATGTTTTTGAACTGATTTCTCCGGAAATACAAAGCCAATACTGATAGTCTTGGTGTCGTTAGAAAGCTGGATTTCGTAGCAATGAATGACATCAAAATCATGCCATGANCCACTGGGGGACAGTCCCCCGACGGTCATTTGATATTTCGAAACGTTTTTTATGTTTTTGAACTGATTTCTCCGGAAATACAAAGCCAATACTGATAGTCTTGGTGTCGTTAGAAAGCTGGATTTCGTAGCAATGAATGACATCAAAATCATGCCATGATTCTTTCTGGTTGAGGAGTTATTACATAATTAGTAAAAAATGTCAGTTTTTTCGACATTTTTTACTATTTATGCAATAACTCCTCAACCAGAAAGAGTTATGGCACGATTTTGGTGTCATTCGATTGCTATGAAATCCAGCTTTCTAACGACACCAGGATTGTCTTGGTAATTTTAAAGGTGAGCGCAAAACTATAGAAAGATACACGCAACTTCTTTAAGACAGAGAAGCGTTTTCAAAGTTTGTAAATGCGCACAATTGATTTCTCGCATAGAAAACCCCCTATAGAATTATTTTAGTGAATATTAAAAAACATGAAACATGTTGAAAAATCCGAGTTTTGGTCACCATGTATTTTTCCGACCGTATCGGTTTTTGTAAAAAGTTCCTTATTTGTTGTATTTCATAAAATATTTCGATTGTTTATAAAAATTTCGCAAGATCTCATGTTCATTTTGTTATTAGAGTGATGCAATCAAACGAAATTGCGTAGGTCGCTCTTTATTTCCAAGCGTCGCTGGATTTGTCTTCTCTCTTCATTCATGAGCATTTTCGTTCCTTCATTTAGCTTTTGGACTTTGAAGCTTATTGCATTTTTGTCATCGTTTTTTCATATTTTTGCAAGAAAAGGAGGGAAATTGGGCACTATAACTTTCGCCACGATAACTTTTGCCACTAACTTTCGTGTCAATAAGCATTTAATTTCAGACTAATTGAGTTGCCTGATTTGCAATAAATATGTATATTGACACAAACGTGGCGAAAGTTATAGTTTTTTGGCAACGTGGCGAAAGTTATCGTGACGAACATGAAATGTGGCGAAAGTTATAGTCCCGGAAATTGTATCTAATTAATAATTAACACGGAAATACCCCTTCAAAATTCCGGTATATTCTGTTATTTTTTATCTATACTGGATAACTTTCACAAAAATTTTTGAAAAAAAGTTGTCTGACCATGAAATATACCATCAGATCCTATTGTATTAATGTGTCGTTTTATTGTTATGGTCGTAGCGCCTCGTAGGAATTGTTTTGTGTCCTCATCGAGGGGTAGGTCGATTCTCAGCTTTCACTCACGTGAAAGCTGAGAATCTGCCCTACAACTTTTATATAAACACCTATGCAAAGTTTGGGGGAATCACCCCGGGTTTCCCCTCTAGCAACGCCATTGCTCTAACGGATTTTCTCCAACTTTTGACTTTTTTCACTAAAAATTGTTCAAATTTTCCTTTTCTTTCAAAATACATCATTTTCGTCAAAAACTTCATTTTCTGATCAAAGCAAACATTTTCCAGGAAAAAAGGCTAGAGGAAAGGTTGGATAACGTCCGAATGCCAAAAAATTGCACAAATCTGGTTTTTTGACCACTCTTTAAAGTTTGTCCCTAGTGGGAGCGAATCGTGTGTTCTCAACGCTGTTTACTTGCTAGATCGGATCATCTTTATCCCATGCGTCATGGTGTATAAAAAATTTCACCCTGGAGCGGAAACGGTTTATACAAAAATTATGTGTAAAGTCCATTTTTTGGCGATTTTTCGATAAATTTATAAAAACTCCCATTTTGGCGGAAAAGGAAAAGCGAAGAAGCATCAACCACATAAAAAAACCAGCTGTTCTCTCATCTCTATTCCTCGTCCGATTTAAGCTAGTTTCGATTTCACTTCATCCCCCTTTGTTTGCATGTGGACATTTTATGTTCTCTGTGCTTGCTCTTCAATTGGTACACAGATTTGTTTCTCAAGGTGCATGAATCGCAAAGAGGGAGTTCAGCCGTTCTTTCGATCATTTACACAGAGGTGAGGCAGCTTGAGGATTGGAAAAACACTCTTGGGTATTTTTTAAACAGTGTCTCAAGGTGGTATCCGATCTTTGTCAACTTTCTGTTCTAGATGTAAAATCTTGTGCTTATTGGATAGCTGCTTATGTTTAACATATTTTAGTCATCGCTGTTGTGAAATTCATGAGAAACTGACGTGCATATAATTTATTATAAAAGCTATNGTGCTTATTGGATAGCTGCTTATGTTTAACATATTTTAGTCATCGCTGTTGTGAAATTCATGAGAAACTGACGTGCATATAATTTATTATAAAAGCTATAAGCAATGGAAATGTTCAGTTCGATAAAATTTTCGTGTTTTTTCAATTTTCGTTCGAATTTATTAAAGGTAGATTTTAGAAAGTTTGTAAAAGCGATTAATAGGAAAACTAAGGACTTAGGCTTAAAATTTCATATGCTTTTTTTATTCATTTTTTCTCCATTTGATTATGAGCACAAATTTTATTCTACACTCCTGAAACAGACTACAGTGAAACCTCCTTAGTTGGATCTCCCTAGAGGGGGGGGGGTCCGATTATCCAGGGGTCTAATTATCTGGGGAATTTTGGTGAAAAACCTTCAAATTTTACGAATAATTTTGTGAAAAGTTTGAGAAAAGAGGGGGTCCAATTAATGAGGTTTCACTGTATATCTAATCATTATTTTTTTAAACGTATTGTGCACGCACGAACAAGCTGGAGGCGGGTTTTTCGTTTAAATAATTAGACTTACAAGGGCATTGGTGATCGGAAATAGTTCGTATTTATACTTGTGACAAAAGTTAGCGTGACAAAAGTTACGTGACAACAGTTTCGTGATAACAGTTAGCGTGACAAAAGCTATAGTGCCCAAAATTCGATCAAAATTTTGTACGTAAAAATACAAATTAGCCAATTTGAAAGCAAATAAAACAATTCCTCAACAATGAACAACCTACAATTCGGCAAACAACTGTTTTTCATTTGAAAAAATTCGTACGAAAAAAACTGTTTCAATCGAATTTTCAAAAGGGGGTACAAATTATAGACTATTTCATGAAAAATTTTTTTCTAAAATGATCATTTTTTTAGGGGTAATTCCATCTTCAACTTGTTCGTGCGTGCACAGTACCTTTAAATAATGAATGAATTTCAAATGATCCTTATAAATTTTCTTATTTTATTGATAAGATTGACGTAGGTTTTGCTGAAAATTTCTAAATTTTCAGCAAAATTTCTATTGTTATCAGTCTGAATGACATGTGGAAAGATTTTTTAAACATTTTTCTAATTATTTATGATCATGCCATTATCCTACTACATTAATTTATAATGTCTGTCTGTCCAGACGATCGTGGGAACGCTTGAACCCTAGACGCTAAAACTTTTTTTCAAGCCGGGTATCCAGATAGTACGTTATCGATTTTTTCGGATTTTTAGATCCTCACATGATCAAAAATGCACTAGCATTATCAACTTTTTTATTAACAACTTTTTGTGGAGAGAGCAGCCCCCTTCCTTGACTAGGAAGCAAGAAAATTTGATATGTCGATGGGAAACGTGGTGGGATTATAAACAACGGAAAACACGTCATCTTCGTTGTGAAATAAAAGCTTACTACTCGTGCTTGTTGATCATTGGGTTGTTTTGAAGCTTACTTTTTAAGGTTTTTGGTTGTTTTGAAGATTATTTTTTATGATCAGAAAATGACTAATTTTTGGTTTAAAAAATGTCAAATTTGGATTTTTTGTTGAAAAATGGAAAAAATTTTGGTGAAAAACTTTAGTTAAAGAAAAAACCAGCGCCGCAGGCGAAACACCTTCCCCTCCCCGAAAATTTTGACTTTTTGCGGGCGAAAAATTTACTTTGGTTCCCCCTTATGTTTTTTCGAAAATTTTCCAAAATTTTGGGAAAAACATAAGGAAGGACCAAGGTGATTTTTTTCGATTTGTTTTTTCAAAAATTACTTTGGTGAATTTATTCGCGCCGATAGACGTGAAATTTTTTTTGAAAAACACTTTTTTAAGCTAAAAAGGCTTTAAAAAGTTACGATTCTT
Source organism: Acrobeloides nanus (assembly GCA_900406225.1). Lineage (NCBI taxonomy): Eukaryota > Metazoa > Nematoda > Chromadorea > Rhabditida > Cephalobidae > Acrobeloides > Acrobeloides nanus. The sequence continues at coordinate 25,907 of OZJO01001370.1, forward strand.
GTTGAAAAAATAGAAAATTTTTGCGCATCGCCCGCAGTCCGGGCTACGGGCGAAATGAGTCTCGCTCTCAAAAATTGCAGGCGAAATTCATTTTGGCCTGTGAGTTGCGGGCGACCCCCCCCCCGAAATTCGGGGGGNTGTTTACAAAAAGGAGTCGCCATTTTTTGCAAAGTTTCGAGCGCCGTGGGGGGGGGGAGTTGTACATATGTGATACACATGTTTCTACTTTTTCCTAATTTTGACCCGTTTGATGCTAAAGCTTAGGAACCACATAAGATTTTCACGTGAAAAATCCTTCTCTGTTAATAATCCACACGCCGATAAATCTGACACATATCCCAATTAAGTGGTTTTTGAACCCATGTACTTTTTTATGTGCCCATTTTTCTTTTTTTCAGTTTCATATTCCCTTCAATGAAATAGGACCAAAGTCTATATTTTTATGAGTAAATCATAAATTATAGGTTTCTATGACTACACAGCTGCTTGTTTTCCCACAGCTTTCACACAGCTTGTTCTGAAAATTTTTTTTTCAAAAATTATTGACATGAACATCTGAGCAGACTTTTCTTGTCACAAGGAACTATGGTGAATGTTTTGGAAGTTTCGATTTTTTCTTTTGTTTCTGCTGATTTTAGAGCGTGTTTAGTCAAGATTTTGGATTTTTTGGAGTCGATGGTAAAAAATTAGATTTTTGAGGTAGAGTTTAAGAAAGATTTAAAGCATTCAAATCAAGAGCCTTTGATGTGTATTGGTTGTGTGCCGAGCTTTGTAATATGACAGTCGAGGGTTCGGAATAAAAATTTTGGAGCTCTTCCCCCTGGGGAGACGCAATCAACAGGATTCCAAAAACTGATACTTTTTTGAAGAAAATTTTATGGAAAAATATTCTCTAGGGGTAATTTCCTACGAGGAGTTTTTCATGTAACTCTCCAAATCCATTCTCCGATTTAAGAACTTCGCGAGGATTTGCCATTTTATTAGGATGGATGGATGGGGAAGAGGAGAGGGAGGGGTGGAGGCGGAGGAATGGGGCCGGGGAGGAGAGAAGGATGGAAGAAGAGAGGGAGTGGAAGGACGGGGCAAGTAAGGAAGATGAGATAGGGAAGGGAGAGGAAAGTGAACTATGGGGAGTGGGATGGAGAAGGGATGGGTAGGGAGAGAGGGAGGGAGGGAGATGAGGAGACGGAGCGAGGAAGAGTGGGGAAAAGTAAGGATGAAGGGTGGATGAAAAAGGGAAATGAGAGGAGTGAAAAAGGGAAAGGAGAAAGGTTGAAAAATAGGAAAAGAGTTAATGCGTTTCCAGTGGAGGAAGAGGGAATAAGAATGGGGGAGGGATGAGAGGAGGGGCGGAGGGAGGGATGAAAGGATGGGGGAGGAGGTGAGTAAGGATGGTAGGAGTAAGTAGGAAGTAAGCCTAACCTTTAGTTCCAAACGATTTGAATTTGACTACTTTTATTATCAATTTTTGATGAGTTCAAAAATTTTTTCATATTGTTTTAGGCTAAAACTCAATTGTGATTATTTTTAAAAAATCCTTGTGTTGCAATATTTTCATGTTCCGTGAAAATCAATGTAAAAATTTGTATATTAACGCGAAAATTTCCATGTTTAGATTTTCTAATGAGACTTTTGAAGTCTCAACAAACACTAATTTATTTCTAATGCCCATATTTGTCTATTTTTATATATTTTTCTAACTAAAAAATTTTTATTTCAAACAAATGGATTCGTCAAGCAGTGAAAAATCAACAATGGATACGTCAATCAGTGAAAAATCGATGGGTGAAGAAAAAAGATTTCGTAAGCAAAAATTTTTACTGATCATTCATAAAAATTCAAATTTTAGCATTTTTCCATCCATTTTCGAGAAGATTCCACCTGGTGTTGATGCTAATGTTTTTATTGTATTGCTCGAATTGGATGAGGGGCAATTTGGGCATGACCATGACATGTATGGTCAACACCACAGCTGTGTCCATACATAGTGACTCGTCCAAAAAGTTGCATAATGGGACAAAATCGTATGCCGCTACAAAATGTCATGCACGAGTGGATGATAGTGGGGATGAAGAGAGTTTTGTTAATGACTATGGGGTAAGTAAATATTTATCCCGCCCCATTTTGAACTCATCAAAAGTTGACAAGAAAAGTAGTAAAATTGAAATCGTTTGGAATTAAAAGGTTTAGGCTTAGGTTTAACCTTACATTGTTAGGCTTGCTTTGACTTAGACTTAGGTTGAGCCTTATGTAGGCTTAGAATAGAGTCTACCTTTCCCCCTACCTTCCCTCCCATTGATATGTCTGCTACCCCTCTACCGAACAAGTTCCCTATATATATCCAATTTTTAGGGCACCATAATATGGAATTCCCAAGTCCAAAATCTCCTCTTTTCCGGCACTTTTTGGGGTGCCCTTTTCACTACGCTACCAGCTGGATATTTTGCCGATCGAACATCGCCCTCAAATATGATTCAACTTTCTATGCTCATATTTATTATCACCACTGCCTTATTCCCATATTTAGCAATGTATACTACTTATCAAGTGGTGTTTCTTTCGAGATTTATTATGGGTCTTGGCGAGGTAGGCCTTGAAGGAGCAATCTACTTTTGAACAAAATTGTTTAAAATAATGATGAAATATTCAATATTTTTAGGGCTTCTTGATCCCAGCCATCAACGCTATCATCACCAAATGGCTACCAAATCATGAGAAATCCACATCGGCAGCCATTTTCACATCTGGTAACCAACTTTCTGGAATTTTGGGCCTTCCCATAGCAGCTGCTTTTTGTGCGTCAGATTGGAAATGGCCGGCTGTATTTTACACTGCTGCTTTGTTGGGCACTATATGGCTAATAGTATGGAGGACCACTGTGAAAAATTCCCCACACAAGACATCTCTTATCACCGACAAAGAAAAAGCGTACTTGGAAAGAGTTGTGGAGATGAATAGACCACATAGAGTAAGTCTATTTATACAAGTTTTGGAGAAAAAATGCAAATTTTGACAAAAAAATGAAAATTTTGGAGCTACTAAACAATAGGGGGCCACTCCCGAGAAAAATTTTTCAAAATTTTTTCTGGAAATGACCCCTCTAAGGGTAAAAACATGCGGGGAATCCGAATTTGACATTTTCGAAGCGAAAAAACGCTTCTCTGATTCAGAGAAAGCGTATTGTGTGTTGAAACGAAAAGTCGCAAAAATGTGATTTCCAAGGAATTTGATAAATGTCAAATTCGGATTCCCCGCACATTTTTACCCCAAAAAGGGTCGTTTTTAGGCAAAAATCGCATTTCTGCGACTTTTAGTTTCAATACACACCCCTTTCCTGAATCAGGGAAGCGTTTTTTCGCTTCGAAAATACCAGATTCGGATTCCTCGTTTTTTTTGTTTTTACCCCTAGAGGGCTCATTTTCAGAAAAAAATTTTGAAAATTTTTTCACGTGAGTGCTCCCCTATTGTGTAGTAGCTCCAAAATTTTAAATAAAATATGCAAATTTTAGAAGGATTACCCCACCCCATGGAAGAGTATTTTTACGTCGTTACCATTTTATTGTTGTTTTTTATGCGGGTTTTCTGGCATGATGGTTATGGTGGTGTTGCAAATTTATTTGCCGACCTTTTTCAAAGAAGTCTTGTTTTTGAAANGTGTAATAGCTCCAAAATTTTAAATAAAATATGCAAATTTTAGAAGGATTACCCCACCCCATGGAAGAGTATTTTTACGTCGTTACCATTTTATTGTTGTTTTTTATGCGGGTTTTCTGGCATGATGGTTATGGTGGTGTTGCAAATTTATTTGCCGACCTTTTTCAAAGAAGTCTTGTTTTTGAAAGTTGTTGATGTAAGATTAAAAAATTTTTTTATTTGGCCCTGATTCTCAGGGTATATATTAAAACGAAAAGTTTTAAAGGCCGTGAGTAGCCAAGGGCAGTGGCGAAGCTAAGTTGGGGGGGGGGCTTACCTCCTCCACCTCCCTCCTTACTCCATCTGGACCCCCCCCCCCTCCATCTAAAAAATCAAAGAAATAAATAAATTTATTTAATAGTACCCCGTTTTCAAGATTTCTCAAGGCGCGAATCGACTTCTCGCATAGAAACCCTCCCCCCCATAAGATCATTTTTAGAAAAATTTTCTACCCGGTCCTAAAATTACTTCCTCCTTTAAGTTTGGGCTTAGGCTTACTTTTACAAGGGAATATATGTACTGATGAAAATTCAAACGACTTCATTTCTTCTAAACTTCGATTGTCATTTTTAGAAAANCCTTTAAGTTTGGGCTTAGGCTTACTTTTACAAGGGAATATATGTACTGATGAAAATTCAAACGACTTCATTTCTTCTAAACTTCGATTGTCATTTTTAGAAAAATTTAAACAAATTTTCTACTCGGTCCTAAAGTTTACTCCCCCTTTAAATTTACTGAGATATCACACTGTCTTTGGGAAGAAGTTGTGCTGAATGACCCTGTACACGTGTGATGGCTGCGCCACTGCACTAAACGGTCAAAAAAAATTTTTTTGTTATAGAATGGCTTCTACAGTGCCGCTCCATTCATTGTCCAATTTTCAGTCAAACTTATCTGGAGTATATTTTTGGACAATCTCCGAGGAAAATACATATCAAACACAGCATCTTGTAAAATTTCTCAAGGGCTAAGTGAGTTTTTTCTCCCTACATAGCGGGGCAAAAAAGTGCATTTTTGTGATTTTAGGGGTCCGAAAAAATTTTTTTGGGATCAGAAATTTTTTTCTAAAAATGACCCAGATAGAGTAATTTTATGTGATGAATCGATTGCGCGCACTCCGGAAGCATGAAAACGCTTCCTTGATCCTGATTCAGAGAATGGAGTTGGTGTATTGACGCGAAAAAAGAAGGTTTTCGATTTTTGCGTCAATACACCAACTCCATTCTCTGAATCAGGGTCAAGGAAGCGTTTTCATGCTTCGGGAATGCGCGCAATCGATTTCTCGCATAAAATTACCCCTATATGGATTATTTTTAGAAAAAATTTTCCGATCCCAAAAAATTTTCGGGGCCCAAAAATCACCAAAATGCACTTTTTTGACTCACCCTGTATTTTTATATTCGAAAATTTTGACAAAAATATGCAAATTTCAATTTTTAGTCTCCGAAACATGTTTGCGAGAATTCAACCTCGAATTTAACACAGATTTTCATACGACTCAGTTTCCTGGTAGTTTATTTTTAAAAAATTTGAAAAAAACATTGAAAAGATCAGTAAAATTAAGAGTAGTAAATGGTGTAGTGGTTATCATACTCGCTTCACACGCGATATGCTTCTGGTTTGATACTGAATAGAAACAATAAAAATTTTGCCATTTGAAAAAATTATTAAAAATGATTTTTTAAATTTTTGTATAAAATTTTCATTTTTTTTTCATATTTAGAGCTGCCAACAGCTATGGCTCTGGTCCAAACCACAAATCTTCCGTTTAATGAGGAAGAGGCAGTTTCTGCTCTAACTGGTTTGAACTCCCATTATCCGGCTCCGCAACCTCCAGAAATTTCTGTAAATCAAACAAATTCTCACCAAAACGGGGTTTTTGAAAATTCAACGAGCTCTTCACTGCAAAATATTGATAATAGTGATCTGACAATAACAACACCCGAAATGATTGAGCCGACCAAGATAATTTTTCCATCAGTGGGAAATCTTTCTGGTGGTGAAGATGCATCAGAAAAGTTCAATTCTTATAGTGCTAGGCCGATAAATTTTAAGGTTTTATTTTTAGTGTTGCTAGGTGAGAAAATTTTCACTCCTCCTTCCAGGAAAATGGGGGCCGAGTTCAAGCCTGGCCTAGGCCAGGCCGGTCACCATTTTTTGACTAAAAATTGCCATTTTTAGTCCAAAAAATTATAGTTCACCAAAAAAATACCGACCGTAGGGTTCAAAAGTCGAAACCGGTCAATTTGAAAGTCGAAAATTTTTTCGAGAAATGCTTTATTTAAGCTAAAAATGCTCAAAAAATGAAAATTTTTGGTAAAAAACAGCATAATTTGGACTTTTTTTTGAAAAAAGAACAAATTTAAAAAAATTTTCAGAGCTCATTTCCCATGCGGGCGACCCCGCCCCCGAAATTTGGGGGCTTTCGGGGTGTAGTTGGGGTGTCTTATAGGTGCGTTCCAAAATTTTTAAATTAAAAAATTTTAGGACGTATATGAAAGCTTGGGAATAACTCCACGACCTGAACAAAAAACAGAGCCTTTTCAGTCAGATCCTTTACCACCAGTACCACCTAGTGCCACACCTTCAGAAGACATAATCGCAAATTTTCCTCCGGAACCATACATAACAACCATTGCTCCAAATCCACCAACTCTACCAGAAGCATACCCCTCAAACAATATTCAAATTTTCTCTATCCTACCAACAATAATCGATTATAATCAACCTCAAATTCAAACGTTGCCATCCGAGTACACACAAGAAATGAGTGATCAAACAGAAACTTTCTTATATACTGCCACCACAACATCATATATTCACCCAACAGATGGGATTACACCAGTTTCTGGATATAAAATTCCGGAGATTAGAATCTCGTTTGAAAATTTGCCCTACGGAGTCTCAAAATCCGCATTAAATTATGAAAATGGATACCCGACGATTTTACCCATGGCAAAAAATTCCGAAGAAGCAATAACTCCGGTGCCTCCACGTGAGTTATATCCAAGAAATTTCAATATTGGCTTATGGATAAATCCGATTTTTGGAGAGATTCCAGAAGAAGAAATGCATTACTTGAGCAGGTCAAAAAGACCAGAAGTTTATAGACCAAGAGAAAATGTTAGACCATACGAAACAAGTGGAGAAAAATATGAAAATCTAAAAAAATTGGAAGAGATCTCAGATGAAACCAACTCTGCAACAAGCTATGATAAAAATTCGCATAAACAACAAGCATCAACGGAAAAATATGAAGGAAAAGATAGTCCAACAAATTATGAAAAATACCCTTCCGCAGAAAAATATGAAGTATCCCAAAGGCCAAAAAATTTTGGAAGACAACCAGATGGGGCAGAAGAAGGCCGAGACCAAAATTATCCTTATCACAGATACCTAGGGTATAGATTTTTCCCATATGGACTCTATAAACCCTATGGACCTTATTCATCATGGGAAAGACCAAGATGGAATTTTGGTGATTCAGTTCGAGGTTATTTGAGAAGAAAAGAGCCAAAGAAAGAGAAACCTAGCGAAGGGTTAAACAATTTGGAAAATACGGAAGAAAAACGAAATCGGTCCTCCAAAGAAGTGTCCCAGACAGAAAAATCCTGTCAAGATTTGAACTATATGTGCCCTTTAGTGGTGTTAAGTGATGGCTGTGATTCAAAAATTCAGAAAATGTGTACAAAAAGATGTGATATGTGTAAAGAAAAATCGGAATTTTCTTAAACTTCAACACTATAGCCAACTTGTAAAATTATAAAAATCTTTTTTTTTGAAAATTTATTTAAATAAGATAATTTATATGGTGAGGCAAAAAAAGAAATTTTGTAATTTTTACATGAACTTGGAATCCGAAATTTTTTAAAAAGACCCCTCTAGGAGTAATTTTAAAAAAATCGATTGCATAAATTCACGAACCCTGAAAATGCTTCCCTGGAGTATTGCACAAAATGAAAAGTGTAAAGTGCAAAGTTGAAAAAATGCACTAAAAAAGTGTATTTTTTGTTCAACTTTGCACTTTTAATTTTGCGCAATACTCCTAGTTAATTACCCAGTAGTTAGAGACTGTATAACGTAAAGTTTGTCGAACAAATAAAACACGAACACGATATAATACATTTACATCTAAAATGTAAAGTTAAATTATATTAACATAAATTATGAGCATAAGAGAAGCGAACAGCATCGTCATCATCTGTGAAATGGAATGGGAAGCGATTTCAAAGTTCGGGAGTGTGCGCAATCGATTCCTCGCATAAAATTACCTATATGCGTGTCAAATCAGGCCATTTTTATTCGTTCTTTCATGAATTTTTTGAGTTAGAAAATGAAAGGACGCTTTTTGGACATTTTCCCCTTAAAAAGAACCGGACATTTAATCTCTTTTTCTAAGGCTATTTTTGATAGGAAAATCCATTTTTGTTGCGGTTTTTTCACTATAGGGTTTTTAATAGCACAGATTTCGATTCTATAACTTTTTGGGGTGTTTTTCCCATGAAACTATCGAGTTCTGAAAATGCATGACGGTCCCTAAATTTGATCAAAAAAAGTTTGTCACTCCGGAAGCTCGATTCTTTCAGAGCCGGTGCTTTAATCATTTCTTATTGTATTTGATATTCTCAGTTGATTGCTTTGTTATAGTTTATAGCTTCTGATGCTTGGTCACAGAACTCTGATCACTTAAAGCCTAGAGAACTACGAATTCTCCACTGGTCCAGGAAGCAGCTATGTTTTGATTAGGCGCCTCCTATGTGTTGAGAATGCAACGTCCTGATCGGATTCCAATAGGACGAGAGCTATGTTTTGATTCAGAGTAGATGTTTTGATTTAAAATTGATGGAGCTCGGTGGATTGGAGCCGTTCTCTTGGATTGCATTAGACTTCTGCAATAGTTTGAACCGAAGATCGAGCTACAAGCAGATTCAGAGATCATTCAATGAGGCTGCAGAGGTCAAAGATGGTGACCTACTCTCCTCTTTGCTTTATCATTTGTTCCGCGCTTTACGTGTATTTGCCTATACTCTTACGTGTTTAGTCCCTCAGCTTATTCGGTAAGTGCACACTCTTATTGGTATACCTAGAATCTATTCTAGCCTGAGTTATTCATAACATCGATTTACAAGAACCACCAGAACATTTACATTTTCCACATAACCTATTTCTATGATGTGTTACACATGTAGCGGTTCCTACATTTATTACAAATAAATAATAAGGTTTTTTTATTTATTCATTTAAAAAAAATTATAAAATAAGTCTTAAAAAATTTGAATTCGATTTGTTATAACGAAAACTGCAGTTGTTGTGACTGTCTTAATTGCAAAAATTTTTAGAAATGATTTTCGTATAGATCTAAAATCCTATAATTTCACGCAGCCCCTCGGGGCTGCGTACCGTTTGGTTTGTATACCACTGTTGTATGAATTCCAAAAGCGTTTTTAGGGGTTTAAAATTTTTCAGATAATTTTTGTTGGAAAGATATTAACGCCATAAATTTTGTCTAAGTATGGGCTTTCGAATGATATATAACTTGTAGGGGTTAACTTTTAACCCCCATGAAAAAATTGAAAAAAATATCAATTTGAGTTTTGGTTGTTTTTTTCTGCCGTCGACTTTAAAAAAACTACACTCATGGATTTTTAGAAAAAGTTTTTTAAAGGTTTCCTGGATACCAATGTAAGGGCGTAACATTCCGCTTTTTTTGAAAAAAACTCATTTAGAGGGTCAAAAAATTGATTTTTTGCAAGTAACCCCTCAATTTTAAAAAAAAAAGTATTTTTTGAGACTATTTTGCCAATAAAAAACTTTCATACCCAGCTTTAAATAAATTGACTCTGTAGAATTGTGCTGAACAAGAAGACGTCAAAAATGTTTTCAGAAAAATTCATTTAGGGGGTCAAAAAATTCATTTTTTACAAGTTACCCTTTATTTTTCAAGGAAAAACGTGATTCTTGAAAGCTTTAAGGAGGATAACTTTTTTCCTTGTCGTTTAACTTGGCTAATTTTTTTATATATTGTGTAAAAAATTGTGCTAAACAAGATGGCATCAAAAATATTTTCAGAAAACTTCATTTAGGGGGTCAAAAAATTAATTGTTTACAAAAATTACCCCTATTTTTGATGTTAAGAAGAATTAAAGAATTATTCATAGTTATTTTTCTTATCAAAACACGCTAATCTTTTGTACTCGGGGGTTTTCGACTATGAGGAATACGATGGTGTTAATATTTTTTAATAAAAATTTTTTATAAAAATTAAAAAATTAGGGGGTTACCCCTAAAAATTGAAACTATGCGAATTTTAAAAATAGCTCTAAATAGGCTAATTTTTAGTACTCTTTTTACTGTAATTCTACTTTAGTTTTAACTTAACTTACTTTATAAAAAATATATACAAAATCGTCTTATATCCATTTATACTAATCCATAACAGATTACCAGTAAAAGCTCCAATTTCGATATCAATGTTAAAAGCTATCTGTGTCCAATAAATAATGCCTACTAACTCCATTGTTGTAACAATAATGGCCTAAAATTAAATTTGTCAAAAAACTTTTCTCTTTTTAACTTACTTGAATAAGCAAACGTATTTCACTTTTATAGTCTTTGATTTCGTATAAATGCTTTTTCTTAAAAAATTTTTAAATGTGTATTTAAAAACGACTCACTAAAAATATTAGTTTTGTCACAGCACAAAGATACATTGAAAAAGCTAAGACTAATTGAGTCAAGATAATATACATTTCAACTTTTCCTACAAAGTCATCAATTTCTTGATTCGTAGGTAACCAAAATCCGATTTCGATATTGTATACAAAAGCTAAGATTACCGCCTCGACAGTTCCAAAACTAAGACCCCAAAGCCATGCAATTCCAATTAAGAACTAAAATTAGAGATACACTCGAAATGTTAGAAAATCAATTACTTTAATTAGTCGACCTTCGATAATATTAATAGAAGTAGTTTGAAAACATAATATAATAAAGCGATCGAATGCTAGAAGCAATAACATCGGTATGCTACTGTGATATCCAACATTAATCATAACTCCACAAATCTAAAGCTGCTTTTTAACACTCAATAGGCTAATGGTAACAAGTGGCCGAACTAAGGCAGTTTTTCATGCTGAACAAGTTGAGGTTGTTAATTGGTACTTAATTGTTTAATTTGCATATCGTTATGTTCTAAGGCTTTAAGACACGGTCTCTGTAAGGATCACCGGGCCGGCGGGTCAGGGATTTTTTTGTGTCCAATAAAATCGATAGGATATTGGTCCCTGATCACGGAATCGAGAGAAAAAAATTCTGAAACATCATCCCTGTGGACATGGGGGTAGGGAGGTCAAAAAATCGATTTTTCAGGATCGACTCCGATTCGCATAAAACCGACACCAATCGATTCCTCGACCCCGCTTTGAACACAAAAGTGCCCAAAACGTCGGTCGGCGACCTCAAGAACCCATACTTAGATCAGGAAAACTGCTTTTGGACCCTAAAAATTTCACAAAAAATGCTCTATCTCCTAAACTATAAGGTAGTGCATTCTAATTTTTTGCACAAACATAGATCTAAGCAAGCCTGATATATAGAAAGTAAAACCAAAAAATTTTGAGGACCCCCCTAAATACTTTTTTTTGACATGAACATAGGAGTACCCAATGTGAATTTCGCCAAAACACCCCTAAGAAAATTTTTTCACCTGAAAATAACGACGACAATCGATTCCTCGACCCCACTTTACTACAGGAAGGTGCTATTCGTTTTTAATTTAGACTTTAAGAAGCCTTGGAAATAGCCAAAAACGGATTTTGACCGTTTTTTGGCTATTTCCAAGGCTTCTTAAAGTCTAAATTAAAAACGAATAGCACCTTCCTGTAGTAAATCAAGCCTCTCGTTTACGCTTTCTCAGATGTCCTGGATGGTCGGTTCCTGGCCTTAGCTCAAGCTCCTTGATCTTCGCTTACTCTTTTATGGTTTACGCGTTTATTTGTTTAGACTAAATCAAGCTTTTAGAAGGCCCTCTCTTATTTGGATAATACTCAGGTGCAACCGTCTGAACAAGCTATCAATTCAAGAAATTACGAAATAGCCCTAAAAACCCGAAATTCGTATTACGTTTCATTCTTGGTTGGAATCCTTGTCACCTACACTACAACACGGCTCTGTTCTAAACTTTATGGATGAATTAAGGATATTCTTAAAGGGATGGTACAAGAATTTGAAATTTGAACGCGTTTTTTTCAGGCAATAATCGCGTGTGCTCATTGGTATTGCGAAACTCAGCGAGTACATGCGATTGTTGCCGGACTTTTTCCTGATCAAAAAACGCATTCAAATTTTTGTACCGTCCTTTAAAAGTATTAAAAATTACCCGATTTATGATTGAGCTATCTGAAATGTTAACAAGCGTAAAAATAAATTCAACACAATGCATCACTAACTGTAATGAATCTGAGAATCCCAGATTAAACATAATTTGATATGCCGGAAATACATAAAGATTTTTATCGCTTTTAATTATCTTAAAATTTTTGGTACTACTTCGGATTAACTGTTCCAAGTGACAGGGTACTGGAACCGGAAAAAATTTTTTAAATTTTTTTCCAAAAAAGACCCTATAGGGATATTTTTATGCGAGGAATTGATTCCACGCATTCCCGAAGCTTGAAAATGCTTCCTTCACCATGAATAGAAATCACATGCTAAACATTTAAAAAACTTGTTTTCAAGCGTTTAAGAATATTTCTCCATAAATTTCCCTAGTTCATGATGAAGAAAGCATTTTCAAACTTCGGGAATGCGCGCAATCAATTCCCCGCATAAAAATACCCCTATAGGGTCTTTTGTGGAAAAAATTTTTAAATTTTTCCAATTCCACTACCCTGTCACTTGAGGCAGCTAATTCGAAATAATACCAAATTTTTTTAAAGGGGAGGGGTATTTTTCTCTGGCGCCGGTAGGTCGAAAAATTTTTTTCTCAAAATTGGCTGATTTTTGGTACTCGGGGGTTTTCGGGCACGAGAAATCGATTGTGCGTATCGAAAAAATCTGAAAAAATTTTTCGGGGGTCAAAAAATTGAAAAAAATGCGTCAAAATTAGGGGTTGTAAGTTTTAACCCCAACAAAATT
>OZJO01001373.1:0-43951 GCA_900406225.1 Acrobeloides nanus
CAAAATTTTCATATTTTCGCTTCAATACACACATCTATTTCCCTGAATCAGGGTCAAGGAAGCATTTTCACGCTTCGGGAATGCGCGCAATCGATTTTTCACCTAGAAATTACCCTAAAAAGTCGATTTTTAGAAGAAAATCGAAAAAAAAATTTTTTGAAAAAAAATCACGTAGGTGAGCCCCCCACGTAGACGAGCTCCGATATTTCTTTGCCTGATTTGCAATATAGTTTATATTATTAAAACGAAAAATCCATCCCCAACTTGTTCGTGCGTGCATAGTAGGGCTGCGCGCGGGCAGGATCCCGCCCGCACCATTTTTTAAGAAAAAATCCGCATCGCACGCACATTTGTGAAAATCCCGCAACCCCGCCCCGTAATATCTTTTTTCATCGAAAGTTTGGCAAAATCGACCGTTTTTAAGTGATTTTTCATTAACATTTGACCATTTTTAACCAAAATTTTCAATTTTCGGGTCATTTTTTGCTTAAAGGGGGGACCCATTTGGGGGTCATTCTCCGAAAAAATTTTTTTTGCCAAAACAGCCTATATAGGGGTAAAATCATGCGAAAAATCGATTGCGCGCATTCCCGAAATGTGAAAATGCTTCCTTGACCTTGATTCAGGGAATGGGGTGGGTATATTGAAGCGAAAATCAAACATTTTCCGATTTTTATGAGAAACCGATTCCTTCCCTGAATCAGGGTCAAGTAAGCGTTTTCACGGTTCGGGAATGCACACAATCGATTCCCCGCCTAGAAAAACCTAAGGCGCCATTTATACTTCTGTCGCGTCGCGACACGACAGTGCATTTTTGTGTCGTACGACGCGTCGCACGACACAAAATGCACTGTCGCGTTGCGACGCGACGGAAGTATAAATGGCGCCTAAGAATTGACGGTTTTCTCATAAAAATCCGAAAATTTTTCGATTTTCGCTTCAATACACCCATCCTATTCCCTGAATCAGGGTCAAGGAAGCATTTTCACGCTTCGGGAATGTGCGCAATCGATTTTTCGCATAATTTTACCCCTGTATAGGTCAAAAATCGAGAGAAAAAATTTTTTCGGAGAATGACCCCCAAATGGGTCCCCTCTTTAAAAACTCTTGTTTATTCTACAAAATTTTTTATCATCTATCGACGCATGGAAGTCGTTCTTGAGATCACGACGAACAACTTTTCAGAACATCACTTTTTGTGAAAAAATTTATGTTAAGAAGAAAAACCGTATAAACTAGGCCCCAAAAATCGCAAAAAGCCACTTTTTTATGGACCACCCTTTATAAACCGGTATGAACCACATCTAAAAATTCCTATCATTTCTCAATGAAAAAACGCTTTGCTTGGTTTACACGGCGAGTGAAAGTTTGCCATATAAAGTGTAAAAAGCACAAAAACCGGTGACTTAGAATACCATGACAAATCACCTTTTATGGTGTTGTACAAAAATTAAGAAATTATAAGGATTACAAGTCAACAGAAATGTGTGCGAATTACAGGGGTGTCATATTATGAAATTCGCATAATTAATTGAGTTCAAGTTGGACCGTAAAAGTAACGAATTTTCAGCAAGTTTCTTCACAAACCCCCTGTTGAAATTTTTCAGCAGGGGGTTTGTGAACTTGTTGAAAAATCGTTACTTTTACGGTCCAACTTGAACCCAATTAATTATGCGAATTTAAAATCTGACACCCCTGGCGAATTAGTCACATCTTGAACCGCAAAAATTTGGGGACTAGATCACTAGGACGGAACGTACCTTACCGATAAGTTAGGTCCTGAACGTACAGGACCTAATTTTGCCCCCCCCCGTACAAGGGGGGGGGGGCAAAAGTCCTCGTCTAAGGGGGAAAAAGTCTTGACATTTCAAAAACGTGTTTTCTCGACAATTCTGGAAGAAAAGGGCTTAGACCTAGGCTTAAGCTTAGGCCTAGACTTAGACCTAGGCTCAAACCTAAGCCCTTATAGCCTAAATCAAAACCTAAAAAAGATGAAAAATTGATTTTTTTTTATTTTCAGCCTGGGGGGGGGTGGAGATTCTGCATAAATTTATGCAGAATCCCCCCCCCCCCCTGGGGAAGGGGATAGTGCATAAGTACCCAAATTCTTTTATGTGGAAAAAAGTTTCATTTTTTCTTCCAACTAATCATGCCTCTTTTGGCCACCAAATTGCGGCTACCTTTTTAACAAGTGTTCGGGACCAAATCCGCTTAACCGCGCGCATTTGATCAGCGAAATGAAAAAGTTGATTGTTTGCGTTATGTACATTGCATGAGTTTCAATTTTTCACAATCATAAAGCACATAATTTAGAACAACTCGTCGCGGTGTCGATGCAAGTTCCATGGGCTTTCGCTAGAAGCGACGAGGTCGGCCGCAGTCTACTCTTTATATTTTGCACGGTTCTATTCCACGTTTCCTATTCATTGGCGGCAAAAAACAGCGGAAGCGAGCTAGCCCAAATCTTAGATGAGCTCATTATACTTCAGAACCAGATTGTTCCTCTATATCCAGAATTGGTATNTTCTATTCCACGTTTCCTATTCATTGGCGGCAAAAAACAGCGGAAGCGAGCTAGCCCAAATCTTAGATGAGCTCATTGTACTTCAGAACCAGATTGTTCCTCTATATCCAGAATTGGTATTTTTTATTTCTTGAAAATTGAACAGGTTTTCAACAAAAAATTCTTTGTTTTTCAAACTCGTCTAAAAAAGCGAACGAACATGTGTTCTTCGATCATTTGATTGCCTTTTATAGTCTCAGAACTTGTGCCCTTTCTCTTTCAATTTTTGTCTTTAGGATGAAGAAAATGGAGAATTCGAGAATGAGTGGGTGGTAAAAATTAGACCGGAATTGTCTTTTGATGATGCTCTAAGAATTGCTAATCTTACTGAAAGTACCTTTCTTGGCAAGGTAAGAATAGAGTCGAAAGAGGGGAATTCAGGTTCAATTCAAAAAATGAGAAAAATTTTTTGAGTTTCAATTTTTATAGACTTTAGCCCATAATAACTCATTTTAGGTACGAGGCTTCAACGATTTATATGTTTTTCGAAAAGATTCTTTGCCGAAACATGTGATAAGAAGAAAGCGTGAAACTGAAGGATTTACAAATTTTTTGATAGGATTAGAGCCGGTAAGTGTATCTGAAAATTTTGTTAAATCATATAAATGTAGGTGATATGGGCTGAGCATCAGCGTATCAAAAGACGGGCTAAAAGAAAAGTGCCTGCGTATGAGAATATGTTTAATGACCCACTTTGGAAGAAACAGTGGACATTAGTAAGCGTCTTTTTTAAGGCTGTAGGATGTTTCGACACAAAATTTTGAAAAGTTATTTTTTAAAGGTAACTGTCGACAGATTTTTTCGAAACGGATATTTCGAAAAGTGTCGTAGGTACATCTTCACTTGTGTTTTGCTGCTCAAATCATTCGATAGATATTTTATGCATTTATTTTTAGCACAATTACAAGGATTCAAAGTTGAATGACATGCAAATTATTGAAGCCTGGGAACTTGGCTACACAGGAAAAGGAATTGTTGCTTCAATATTAGTAAGTGATAAGCCCAGTATGGCGTAGCCAGAAATGTCAGAATGGTCTGGGAGCTTTGGGTCCAGTGAGGGGGGGGAGGGTGGTTATCCAAAATTTATTAAAAAATAGGGGGTAAAATTTGATATGGGGATGGGGAATGTAACATGTTTTGTTGAAATTCTACGAAACTTACTTATGGGTTACTGTTATTGGCCTTGGATTAAGTAACTTTTTTAGCTATTGTAAGGCCTAAAACTTTTGGTACTCTTGTGCGATAGGGGGACAAAAAGGGTTTGAAGCCCTTCAGAATTTTTCTTCTAGCTAATTTTTAGCATATAATCACAGTTTCAAGTGTTTAAAGTTTCAAAACGCTTCCCTGACCCGGTTTTGTGACTATGATTAAAAATATGTGGTTGTGTCTCTAAAGAGGTTTGTTAAATGTACAAGTACATGAAAAGTCCCGAAATTGGGTGAGGAAATAGCGTTTTTGCTCTTTAAAAACTGAAGATTTGAATTCTATGCTAAAAATTATCCTCATTTTCGTAATTTTCTGAAAGGCTTTTCCAAACCCCATCAATTTTCGTTCCCTCTCGCACAATAGCACCAAACTTTTAAACCCATTTGTTTAGGATGATGGTGTAGATCATAAGCACGAAGATTTGGCGCCTAATTACGTAAGTTGTAAATTTTGAAGCCAATATTTTGGCATTTTATTTTTATAAAAATTTTAGATCTCTTTCATGTTAGTTTGCTTTTTATATTAGTTGTATTTTAGGATCCAAAAGCTTCGTATGATTTAAATGACAACGATGACGATCCTATGCCAACTCAGGATGCTCATAATAAGTAATCATAAGTTAATTACAATTAGAGATGGGCTGAGATTTTTCCAAAATTGGATAAATCCGGATTAATAACCGTTTTTTCGGAAAAATTTCACCTCTAATTACAATATATATTAAACTTTTTCAAGGCATGGAACCCGGTGTGCAGGGGAAATTGCTATGGCCGCCAATAATTCAGTTTGTGGAGTTGGAATTGCTTATAATTCTAAAATTGGAGGTAGCTTGATAAAAAATTTTATTTGTAGTCATGATTTTTAGGCGTTCGAATGTTGGACGGAAAAATCACCGATCGTATCGAAGCCGAGGCTTTGGGCTTTGCATTGGATCATATCGATATTTATTCCGCTAGTTGGGGGCCAAACGACGATGGAAAAACTGTTGAAGGGCCTGGAACTTTGGCTCAAATGGCCCTGCTTAAAGGAATTCAAACGGTTAGTTCAGAGAAGAATTTCTAGAACTCTCGACTTTTTTTAGGGTCGAAATGGGAAGGGCGCAATTTATGTTTGGGCATCGGGGAATGGTGGACTTCACGAGGATGATTGCAATTGTGACGGATATGCAGGTAAATTTTTTGGTTCTAGGTCGTTTGACAAAAGGCACTTTTACAATGAACCCATCCCTCAATTTGTGACTGTTATCAAAATGCGTTATCTTATCACTTATCACACCTTTTTTTATTATTATCACTTTGAACATCACTACTACCCGTGATTTTTTCCCGTTGTAAAACGTCCTAGAGCTAATTTATAATGCTAACAAAAAATTTTATTGCTACTTTTTAGATAGTGTATACACGTTCAGTGTTGCTTCTTCTACTGAGAACGGAACTTTTCCTTGGTATGGTGAGGCTTGTGCTAGCACTTTAACCGCAACTTATTCTACGGGCAGGGACAAATCTAAAATGATTGTGAGTCTTTATCCAAAGGCTAGTTTACTTAAATCTTAGATGACCACTGATATTGGTAACGAGTGTGCCACCGATCACTCAGGAACTTCTGCTTCAGCGCCTATGGCAGCTGGTATAATTGCGCTTGGATTAGAGGCAAAGTATGTTATCAATAGGATGTATAAAAAAACTGGAATTTGGGCGATTTTTTCATATATTTGACCCGAAATTTTCAAAAATGATAGGGCTAATTTTATGCGAGGATTGCTTGCGCGCATTCTCGAATCTTGAAAACGCTTCCCTGACCCTGGTTTAGGGAAATAAGAGTGTGTATTGAAGCGAAAATCAAATATGTACTAATTTCTCTGAATCAGGGTCAGAGAAACATTTTCAAGCTTTGGGAATTCCAAAAAATATGATAAAATTCGAAATTTTTCAAATTTGACCCCCTATTTTTGGCTAATTTTGAGAGGGAACGCCTCCACCGATGTTCTATTTTTAAAAAACTTTATTTTCAGTCCCGACCTAACATGGCGTGATGTCCAACATATCGCTGTTTGGACGGCCGACCCCTCGTCTTTAATTGAAAAAGAGAAGGGATGGAAAATGAATGGTTTCGGGCTGTTGGTGAGCTCAAAATTTGGTTTTGGTCTTATGAATGCACTCAACTTTGTCAAAGCTGCAAAAGGATGGAAGAATGTTCCAGAACATCACATTTGCACGACAGAATTTCCACAATTTAAAAAACGGTAGTAGTCACTGATGTTTTCTCTTATCTTACACACATTTTTTAGTTCGGTATCTAACAAGTTTAATACTGTGATTTCGTTTGAAACGGACGCATGTAAGGGAATGGCAAATGAAGTAAATTATTTGGAGCACGTTCAACTAGTCGCCAATATTGATCACGATTATAGAGGGCAATTGCAGATTTGGCTTGTCTCACCTCAAGGTAGGATTTAAAGAATGTTGGTGGTCCAGCGTGACATGCTTAAGAAAATTCGATATTTCAGCGAGCTTAAAAGATGTTTACTCGCCGAAATATCGATTTTTTAAATAAGTCTGTGCATTGAAGCGAAAACCTGAATTTTTTCCTCGAGGAATTTTTGAAAAATAACAACGCCATTTTGTAGAGTGCATCCGAAACACGGTATTCCCCTCCAAATCTCATAAAACGGATGCATACTTTTTGAGATATTGAAATTTCAAAATTTTAAACTATCGTTGAATGCGTCCTCGAAAGTCGTATAATACCGAAAAATTTTCATTTGTCTTCCCAGAAAATTAAAATTTTTTCATGTTTGAGAGGGAATTTTACTCAGGCCTCCTTCATAATTACGACGCTGCATGGTGTCATAGCTAAAAAATTTGAAAATGTATGAAGAGAAACTTTTGTCTGTTCTGCCCTGATTACATTAAATTTTAAACAGCTCTTTTAGGAACAAGTACTCGATTATTATCCAAGCGTAGATTAGATAAGGCCAAGAATGGATTCAAAGATTGGCCTTTTACTTCAGTCCATACTTGGGGTGAGAATCCAAAAGGTCGTTGGGAACTTCACATCGAAGATCTGGTGAGTTTTTAAAAAATTATTTTTTCTCAAAACATCCACGTTTGTTTAGAGTGGAGAAAAAGAAGGTGCATCGAGTGGTTATGTGAATAATATAAGTCTGATTATTTATGGCACTAAGGATAGACCGGCACATTATGCTTCTCCAAAAGTGTACAAAAATGTTGATCTGAAAAAAATGAAAACAGATAAAGAAAATCCAATAGATGAAAAGGTATTTTTGGTTCTTGTTACAGGGTGAGCCAAAAAAACCGTAGTTTTGCGTTTTTGGTGAAAATTTTCAAAAATCACCTATAAGGGGCATTTTCATGCGATTTTTGAAAAATTTTCGCCAAAAAAAATGCAAAAGTACGGTTTTTTGGCTCATTCTATAAAAATGATAATGAGGGACTTTTTGTCTAACCTTTCTTCTTACACGTATAGAAATAATTTTTTAGTTGAATAATATAAAATCGATTGAAAGAAATTTATAAATGCTTTTTCAGATAAAAGCCGATGTAATAGAGCATGGAAAGTCGCTTTTAGACAACACTGCGATACGACGAAGTGCAGATCCACGAATATTGAATGAATTAATCGCCAAAATGAGCAATATCCATCATGAAGAACTACGGAACAGACGAGAAAGAATAGTCCATAATATACCATCTTTCAATACGAGATAGTCATACTGTTTTTGTACTTGCCACTTTATTTGGTCTCATGTTTTTGTTTGTATACAGATTACAAGGTGAGCCAAAAAAAAAACCATACTTTGCGTTTTTTAGTGAAAACTAAAAAATTTTTTCAAAAATCATCTATAAGGGGTATTTTCATGTGAGAACTCGATTGCATCGAAAACGCATCCTAGTCTTGTTTTGCAAAAAAAGTCATTTCAATAATCTTCTGTAATACTTGAAAATACGACAATTTGAACACGATCTGGGAAGCGTTTCCAAGGGTTTTCGATGCGTGCAATCGATTTCTCGCATGAAAATACCCCTTATAGGTGATTTTTGGAACAATTTTTTACCAAAAAGTGCAAAAGCATGGTTTTTTGGCTCACCCTATTTTTCCTTTTCATAAAAATGATTTCAACATTTATAACTCTGTGAGATGAATAAAATAACACCAAAAATATCATACATGGGCAAGAGGTGGGACAGTCGGACTCAACTAACTCACTCAAAGGGCTAAAATTAGGGGGGCACCTCTCAAATCGGAGTCTCTTTTTTCGTAATGGTTTCCCTTATATTTTTGACCAAAATTTACAAAAATAATACAGGATGAGCAAAAAAACCGTATTTTTGCGTTTTTTGTGAAAAATCACCTATAAGGGGTATTTTCATCATCGAGAAATTGATTACACACATCGAAAAACTTTGAACACGCTTCCCAGACCGTGAAATATAAAATTTTAAGTATTACAGAAGATTATTGAAATTACTTTTTCTTGCAAAACAAGTATGGGGTGCATTTTCAAGGTTTTTCGATTCGCACAATCGATTTCCCGTATGAAAATACCCCTTATAGGTGATTTTTTTATACACTCTGTATTTTAAAGAGGAAGTGCATTTTGCGACCATTTGGAAGAAAACTTGTTTTCGTAAAAATGACCCTATTGGGGGTAATTTGATGCGAAATCGATTGCGCACACTCCCGAAGCGTAAAAATGCCTCTTGACCAAGTCTTCGTAAAAAATTGCCTATTTTTTGTCGTTTTTCTCCCAAATGGGAGAGAGAAAATCGCAAAAATGCACTCCCTTGAATCTTTCCTAAACTCGGTCAAATAAAAGTTACAATAAATTTATACTTAGCATACTTTTGTTAAAATAAGACATTTTGTAATAAATACATTTAATTTAAATCAAACATATAACGGCGTAATGATATAAGCCCCTCGTGGCTAAAACTTTGGAGGCTCCTAAAAACAGCATTTTTTTCACAATTATATGGCGTAAAAAATTGATTTTTGGCAATCATAACGATAACCAAAGTGATTTTTTTGGTCCTTCGAGCTGATTATGGGAATTAACGATCATTGCTACCCTTCACTAGTGATGCGCCGAAATTGGAAAGGTCGAAATATTCGAAATTCCATAGGAAATTGCCCATTTTTAAGCTGAAAATGACGATTTTTGGCAAAAAAATGATGAATTTTGATAAAAAAAATTGACTATTGAATTAAAAAATTGTAAATTTTTAATGAAAATATGGAACATTTTGGTGAAATCATAATCGGGGAACATTGATTTTCAAAAATTTGAACAAAAACATAAGGGTAGACCTTTAAATTTTCTTAAATCTTTTTTTATGGGGTTGAGCCTACGATATCAACGTTGACCCAACGTTGCTTAACTTGCCAGATCGAACGAAATGCTAACTTCGGACTTTGAATTTTGGGTTCAGCTTTTTTTATAGTTGGGGCTGAAACGGACTATATAATTATG
Source organism: Acrobeloides nanus (assembly GCA_900406225.1). Lineage (NCBI taxonomy): Eukaryota > Metazoa > Nematoda > Chromadorea > Rhabditida > Cephalobidae > Acrobeloides > Acrobeloides nanus. The sequence goes on from OZJO01001373.1 coordinate 9,261, forward strand.
TCCGTGTTTTAGATCTCTAAGTTTTGGCCCAGAGTGGCTTATATATTTGGCCACTTCATGACAATATTTAATAATCATCCGGATGTTCGGGACAGCAAATCCTTCGCTTAAACCATTCATCTATGCAGGCCTTGTGGTATATGCATAAACAGGGAAGTCGAGCTACTACTTCTCCAGCTAACATTTCATCCAGACAAATTACACATTCGCTCCTATCGCACAATAGCTCTTCTGTGTTGTACGGGATTCTTGGCGCTCGAACTAGGCAATTTTCCAAGTGTGCATTAGCTTCAGCAGGCTTCAGTTTTCTATAAAATAATTTTGTTAGGATTGTTTGTCAAATGTGAATGAGTCAAGTCTGGCACCAATTTTAAAATTTTAACTAGTTTTTACATAGATAAGATTTTCACACTACTTTTTTATATAGCAACTTTAGAAGAAAAAATGCAAAAAGTGTGGTCTCATCCGCCAAATCTCTATTTAAAAAAGTTATGAAGGTTAGCTAATTTTTAGAAACAGCTAGACTTCTAGGCATCGAAAACTTAGGAGCTACTACATATAGGAGAGGGGGTTACCCCCCTGTAAAATTCCAAAAATTCATCGAAAAAATATATAAACTTTGGGAAAAAATACCCCCTAAAATTTTTCTGCCCACTGTTATAAAGATTTTAATAAAAAAAATCGACGCGCGAAGCATGCTGACCAAAAAAGGTCGCCAAAATTTTGGGATCAACTCAGCACCGGACTCCCTTCTTTCCACCCCTACTTGGCCACCTATGTTTAATGCCAAAAAGTTAACCTATAACATAAAGGGCACTCCAATTCCATTGATGAGCTCGATGCACGTGAAGATCCATAGCTGGACATTGCATGTAGTGACGATGAATAATCCGGAAAGTTATCCTGACTCCCAGCTTGAGCCACTCGTCTTGATTGTGCTCCTGGCCTAGATCGTGTTACTCGCTTTGGTTGAGATTCCGCTCTTTTCTTTTTTTTCAAGCATCTAAACCATCGGGACCAAAATGCCATTTTGAATCAGTTGAGTTGAAACTAAAAAGTTCAAATGAAAAACATACAAAAAATGAGGCTTCTAAATATTGATTCTAGAAACTAGGGTTGTTGACGGTCGGTTAATTTGGCGTTACCCGGGTTTTTACGGACCCGGTTATCGGTTCGGTTTATGAAAAACCCGGTCGATTAACCATCGGTTATTGAAAGGATGGCCCAAAAACCGGATTTTTGCGCAATTTTTCAAAAATTTTCAGGTTTTTACTTTTACAAAAATAAATCTAAATACAGTCGACGCTCGATAAGGGTGCTCATAAGCTGGTGGCGCACGCAAAAACACTGTAAGCAACAAGTAAGCCGTTGGCGCACGAGTGCAAAAAATAATGTAAGCCGTTGGCGCGATCCAACGCAGTTTTTGCACACAAAAACATATTTTCTTGCAAGATTTTGGTTGATTTCTTTCCAAGCTTTTCCACGTGCAATATTATCGGAATATTTTTTGTCAGATTTATCCCAAAGCGGCTTCCTTTGCTCGACAAGCTCAATGATAATCTTTAAAACATCATCGTCGTACTATCCTAGACCTTGTTTGCTAGTCTGATTTTCGTTTTGTTGGGGCTTTTTAGTTGATTTTTTGGAACTTATGCAATTTAGCCGGCTCTAGGAACTTCCACAACGAAAAAAGCGAAACTTCTACAACGGTCGATTTTCTCCACTTTCTCGTAATCAAAAACAAAAAATTTCGTCATATTCAAGTTCCCCATATCGAAAAACTGCTGGATAAAATCAGCTGGAAAATTTTTAAAATTCAATTTTTTAACCCCTTGATCCCAAAAATTTTTTCCAGATGATTTTTTGTATCCAGGTTTTTTTCGATATAGGGAACTCGAATATGACGGAATTTTTTGTTTTTAATCACGAGAAAGTGGAGAAAATCAACCGTCGTGGAAGTTCCGCTTTTTTGTTGTGGAAGTTCCTAGAGCCCTTTAGCCCCCCCCCCAAATTTGGGGGTGGGGAAAGGAACCGATCGGTTCCGTTCAGCCCCCAAATACAAACTACAAAGTTGGTGGGTCGAACGGAACCGATTGTTCCTTTCGGGCCACCTCCAAAATCGGTTCCGTTCGCCCCCCCCCCCCAATTTGAGGGAGGGGGCTAAGTTTCGATTTTTTTGTTGGCATAAGTTTAAAGTTTAGATAAATATTTTTTGTACTAAAAAACTCACTTTTTTGTACTAAAAACCCACTTTTTTGTAACTTTTTTTTGTAAATCGCATGATTTTTTGTAAATAGTACAAAAAAGTGAGTTTTTTAGTACAAAAAAAATATTTATCTTTAAAGTTCCATCTCTTCGCGATACTTTTCAGCCGATAGAGTTTTCTTCATAAGTTAGAAAAAGATTCAAAATTGGTTTAAAGGGGGGGGGGGGGAAAAATTGCGGTACGTTGAGGGCGANGGGGGGGGGGTAAAATTGCGGTACGTTGAAGGCGAAAAAATTTTTTTTTGAATTTTTGCAAAAAATGACCCTACTACCCCTAATCTTATGCGAAAAATCGATTGCGCGCATTCCCGAAGCTAGAAAATGCTTCCTTGACCCTGATTCAGGGAAATAAGAGTGTGTATTGGAGAAAATATTTTGCTTCAATACACCGATTCCTTCCCTGAATCAGGGTCAAGGAAGCATTTTCAAGCTTCGGGAATGCGTGCAATCGATTCCCCGCCTAGAAATTAGTCTAAAAAGTCGGTTTTTAGAAGAGAAATCTAAAATTTTCATATTTTCGCTTCAATACACACCCTTATTTCCATGATTCAGGGTCAGGGAAGCATTTTCAAGCTTCGGGAATGCGCGCAATCGATTTTTCGCACAAAATTAGGGGTAGTAGGGTCATTTTTTGCAAAAATTCAAAAAAAATTTTTTCGCCTTCAACGTACCGCAATTTTACTCCCCCCCCCTTTAAACAAAAGTAAAAGAGTCAAAAATTCGATGAATAAGGAAGATTTTGTTGCAAGAGTCGAAAACAAGCTCAAAAATGGAAAAAAAACCAAAATTTCATATGAAAATGAACATTTGCGCAAGAAAAATCGTTGGCGCGCGGAAAAAAGGCGTTGGCGCGTGTGAAAAAACCGATGGCACATGAAGAAATGCCGTTGGCGCGTCAGAAGAATGTCGGATTTTGCGCAAAAATCTTCAGAAATTGCCCAAAAATGAAAATTTCACAAAATCTTGCAAGAAAACTATTTTTGTGCAAAAACTGCGTTGGCGTGCGATAAAAATCGTTGGTATACGCCTCGGAAGGGGTGGCACATATATATCCAATTTGAAAGCAGTGGGCCCGAAGGCCTAGCTTATTTTCGATCTCTCTCTTTCTCGTTCAAACAACTCGAGAGAACGATACTGCGACCAATCTCCATCCGCACCTTGGCGCATCCTTGCACAAGTTACTGTCATAGAGCCAGTCCTTGCCTCAGACAGCAGCTGTGCGCAGCTACTGCGATCTTTTTTCTTAATTTATAGCGTGTATGAGAAAAAAGGTGGCTGTGTGGAAAATACTCCTGCTGCATGATTTCATACAAGCTGCGGCGCAGCTACCGTGTGGACCGAACAGCAGCTGCGCCGCAGCTACTATCTGAGATAAGGACTGGTCCATAGATGTTCTCAGCGTTCCATCTCAATGGGTAACTTAATCCCAAAGCCAATTCGAATCCAAATAATTTTGGTATTTGGAAAAAGTTCACATAATTTCCGCACGCTTCTACATTTTTACCTGCATTTTTTATATAAGTGGAGAGCCTTTGTTTTTTTTTAATTTACTTTAATATTTTCTTTTTTTACAGCCCCGTATATTCTTTCTGGATTTTCAAATATGTCACTGGGAGATCGTAAAGCAGTTATTAAGAATGCTGATATGCCTGAAGAAGTTCAGCAGGAAGCGATTGATTATGCCATACAAGCATTGGAAAAGTATGTTTTAACCTTGTATAATACTGAATTTGTTTTTTAATTAAGCGTTGCAAAAAACTTGCAAAATTTTTCTTTTAAAATTTGCCTTTTACTCTCTTGTTCTTTTCGAAAAATTATGGCAAAACAAAATGGGACAAAGGCGGATAAATTGGCGTTTACGATCATCTCGGAGGAAAATTAGGAAAAATTCGCTCATCGGTCGAATGGGGGAGGGGGTCCATCTTATTTGCGCTGTTGCCTGCTCCTCATGTAAAGATATATGCATAATTCTGGATCTACTATTTCTATGTTTTATACAACCATTTTAGATACACTGTCGAGAAGGACATTGCTGCATATATTAAGAAGGAATTCGATAAAAAGTATGGTCCTACATGGCACTGCATTGTTGGACGCAATTTTGGCTCCTATGTAACGCATGAAACGAAGCACTTTATCTATTTCTATTTGGCCCAAGTTGCGATTCTTCTTTTCAAGAGCGGCTGAATTTCGACTTTCTTAATCATATGACTCAAAATTAATTTAAAACTTGTTTCTGTATTTTTTTAATCGTTATATATAAAGTTTGTTGTTTTAAGAATACTTTTGTATATTATTAAATTACTACACTAGAGTGATGGGTCGAAATCGGTTCTCAAAATTTTTTCTTTAGATTTTTATGAAAAATGTCAAAACAAAAATAACACAGAAATTGTGTTCTACAACTTTTATTTTGACCACTTTATGAAAGTACATAGGACAAAAAGTTACGAGACAAATTTCGTCGCGATTTTGTGACGAAACGACATCAGAAGTATTCAAATTGATAATTGTTTTGGGTTATTGCAACGAAAACCCTGATTCATGTTTTCGTTTCTATAACCCAAAACAATTTTCAAATTGGATAAATTTTGTGTCGTTTTGTTCATATCGTCGAGCTATAAACGAATGGTGTTTTTCTTTTTTAACACTCAGAAGTTAGACAAATTTTTTTTAGAGAATCAATACAATTTTTCATGCTGATTACGAATACGAAAAATTTTTTGAAAACACTAGAAAGTTGTTGCTCGTAAAATTTCTCGTTAAAATGTAACGCCGACGCTAGGTTAAAAAAAACAATTTCTTTTAATTGGGATCTTATTGATTTTCTATGTTGGTATAGGCTTTTGGAGAATCTCGAATACATTTTCCGTCTGAATAGAAAAACGGTGGACAACAACTAGGCTCATTACAGGATGCTAACTCATCCGCTGCACTAAAAATTGTATGAAATTAAGAAAAAATTTGCCAAAAAGGGATCTTACTTTGTGCAAACGCCTTTGTCACACAATCTATTTAGAAACAACAATCTGTGGCAGTTTGCATTGATCGGACATGCATTCAAATTACAGATACTAAANCCACCCACGTTTTCGAAAATTTTTCACATGGGTGGCCCCCTTATTGTGTAGTAGCTCCGCGATTCCTATTCTTTATATTTTTACCTACAACTATCTGCTTCACAATTGCGTATTCTTGATTGAATTCCACAGCCACCACAGGGCCGAGAACATTCCGACCAACGTCCCCATTCGGTTAAGCCATCAGGATCTCGCTTTAATGATGGATGAGATGGACCTAAAACTTTAAAAAAATGAAGTATTACAACTTCTTTTTTTACTTTCTGATTTTGTTATTTCTTCCGAAATACGAACAGGTTTATACGGGTTGGTAGCTAAAATGTTTTTAAAGCAAATGAAAATTATTTTTCATACTTGTCCTAAATCGTAGTCGGAAACCAATATCCTGTGTAGCTTGAGTTCGAAAAATTACAACTATTTGGCTTCCTTCTGAGATAAAAGATTCTTTTGGTTTCTCATCGCAACAAAATCTTAAATTACAGGGTGTATAAAGAAGCCGGAATTTAAGCGATTTTTCATGTTTTTTCGACCCGAAAATTTTTTCAAAAATTCTAAAAATGACTTATACAAGGGTAATTTTATGGGGGAAATCGATTGCGCGCATTCCCGAAGCTTGAAAATGCTTCCTTGATCTTGATTCAGNCTAAAAATGACTTATACAAGGGTAATTTTATGGGGGAAATCGATTGCGCGCATTCCCGAAGCTTGAAAATGCTTCCTTGATCTTGATTCAGGAAAATAAGTGTGTATATCAAAGCGAAAAATACAAATTTACACACTTACTTTCCTGAATTAGGATCTGGGAAGCATTTTCAAGCTTTTCCTCGCAGAAAACTATGATACATTCAGGCACGTAGGGAGAGGGAGAGGGGGGGGGGCAATCTGGACAATTGCCCCCCCCCCTATAATGCTGAAGGCGCGAAAAAAACATAAGGGCCTCCCTTGTAATTTTGGTCGGCCGACTAGTGTTTTTTACGGATTGCCCCCCCCCCCTATAGCCGATTTCTCGTTACGTGCCTGGATACATTATACCTAGGTCCAGTATTCTTCTGATCCTTGGACAATTTGATTTCGACATAATCCAAGCAAATGTTGCTACATAAGAAAGAAAATTGATCCACAAATTCTATCTCGATTCGATGGTTATGCGAAGAGTCGATTAACCAGTTACACTCTTGATTTTCAGTATAACCTTCATCCGAATAACCCGGAGATTCGAGGTACGTCCAATCACTTGTAGCTTTCAGCATTCCACCACAATCAGCATCTTAAAATTAGTCTATCGTATTCCCTCGAACAGANATAACCTTCATCCGAATAACCCGGAGATTCGAGGTACGTCCAATCACTTGTAGCTTTCAGCATTCCACCACAATCAGCATCTTAAAATTAGTCTATCGTATTCCCTCGAACAGAACCACGTGTAGTTCTATTTTTTAGAGCAAGGATAACCGATAAAAATTGTCGATTACGGTTTTTTGGTAGCTATCGGTTACGGTTTCGGTTTTTTATCAGTTTTTCAACCCATCGGTTACGGTTTCGATCAGTTATTTTTCTTTCTGTCACGGTTATTTTCGGCTTTTTTCGATTTGTTTTCGACATGTTTTCATTTTTTTCGACAACATTTTTTCGAAAACAGCCGTTTTTAAGCTGAAAATTCTCAGAAAATTACGATTTTTGTTGAAACAAATGGAAAATTTTGGACATTTTTGGTGAAAAAAAGCTTTTTAAAAAACCAAAAAAGTCGATAATCGGTTGTTTATCGGTTATACGGTCGTTTTAACCATCGGTTACGGTTTTGGTCGGTTATTTTTCTTTCAGTTACGGCATAGGTATAGCCAAAATTTTCTGACAAGTGGGGGGGGGGAGGCTATAGTTTAAAGGAAGCCAACTTTTTGGTTGGTTTAAACCAACAGGCCATAAAAATTCAACCAACTTTTCGGCTCTTGATTCGAATCACAATGAATGCCACCATATCCTCGAGGGCATATACATTGAAGGCAATTATTGGGATGATTGTAGCCACCATTCATGCACTTTATTGATTGGCTTTTCGAACATTTATCTGATCTTAAGAAAAAGTGAAATTCAAGTTTTCATGTAGCATTTCACAAATTATAATTAAAGGTTGACATGTTCAACAACTGTCAAATTTTGGGGTTTCAACTGTCAAATGACAGTTGTAACTGTCAAAACTTTTTTCATAAATTTTTATAATTCTAGCATATTGGTGTTATTTGAAGAAAGAAAATCAACATTTTAAAATTTTAATTTATCTTCAACCCCGACAGTTGCAACTTCGAACTGTTACCTGAGCAATATGCCTCATTAATAATTCGAATATCGTAAAAAGAAAGCTTTTCGCGCTGCCCAATCGTATTTTGATAAAGGGGATCCCTAAATTTAAATGTAGACACAGTTGATTTGAAAAATCAAATCTTTACAAGGTTATCAAAGTCCGAGAACTGCCATCAATACTAAATGCTGTTGAACCATAGTGCATAACTTTAAAATCGATCAAACGTTTTTTGTGTAATATTGGGCCTATTCCTAAGTTGAACCATACGGTTGACAGTACGGTTCACGGTTAACCGTACGGTTGAACGTACGGTTCACGTTAACCATACGGTTCAATTCAGGAATAGGCCCATTCTTATTACCTGATCCATAATCATATGGAATGCCCAATGTCTGAATTTCGTCCGAGCCTAGAAAGATTTTACTTGACAAAATAAAAAAAGGCATACCCCTTCGTTGAAAGTCACACAGATATGAATGTAAGACAAAGTCTTTTTCCACCTTCACATACTCATTTGCATCGGGCCGAGATTGCTCATGCCAAAGCCCAAGGGCATGGCCAATCTGTGAAGTTTATTATTAATACCATTTTTGTCAAGTTTACCTCATGCTCAATAACACCCATCTAAAAATGAAAAATGGCACTCTTGTTGATGATTAGTACTCATAAAATTATTCGATTTTCTCATTTTCTTGACGTTTTTATCATACATTACATTCACAAACATTCATTTATTGGAATTAAGAAACACAACAAAATTACACAAATTACAGGATGGCGCACCAAAAACCGGACACTTAAAAAATTTTAAATATAGTTTATTTAGCAACAAACAACAACAATAATCATTCAAAATGACCTCCTTTAGGGGTACTAGGCATCCAATAACAATAAAAAATTGATCAAAAACGTCAAGAAAATCGAATAATTTATGAAGTGAGTCTCATCAACATGAGTGCCCTTGAGAGAAAATTAATAAATATCAAACTAAGGCGTTGGTAAAACTAACCCGCTCACATCCTTCGCCTATAGAAATACCTTGGCGTCCACCCAATCTACCGATTGTTGAATAGCACCTAAAGTTTTTGTTCTAATAGAAAAGAGGCGACGACATACCCTTGTCCTTTAAAAAATTCTATAAAATCGCCTGCTGGCTCTTCTATAACATGTTCGAAACGAATACATGTGTTGTTTTGCCAATAATTTACAGCTTCCATGATTTGGCTAGTTTCAAATTTTCCTGTAAAAATGCATGATTGAAATAATTTTCAGCTCACCTAAAGATTCGTGAAATCGATATTTGATCGGTAATTGAGTCCAAATGGCATCGGGATCGCTGCTTAGGCTTCTATAATTTCGAGCCCCTTCGAGGCGCATTAAAATAGACAAGGCTTGTTTCTCAGAGAGGAAAATGTCTCCTAAAATAGTAATTTATTTCAAAATACAGAGTGGCAAACTGCTATATAGACTGCGCAACGAAGTTTTAAATTGACTTCGCAGTTGATGCACATGACTGGGGGACCATTAGGATTTTTGAAAAATTACAAAAATTTTGGGTAAAAACATAAGGGGACCATTAGAAATGATTCTTCGGATTTTGGGAGGGCCCGCCCCCCCCCCTGGCGCCATCCTGTATGTTTATGCTAAACTTGAAGCAAATCCGAGAACTTTTGGAACAACTTGATATAACTAACCTTCGAATAAATATGGTTCCATTGTGTGGGTAATTTTCGGCTGAGCATCGCTTATTGAAACAGATCTTGGTTTGTCATCCTAAATGGTAAACGTGTATCTGAATTTTGTTTCTTAAATTGAAAAAAAACTCATGCTATGTGTAATTGAAATTCTGATAGTGAAAAATTGATACTTGTGCAGTTTGCCCCTTCAAATTTTCAAAATAGCAACAAAAAATGTCAATAGCATACATGGGCAAGGGGGGGGGGAGACTGTCCCCCTCCCACTTCTTATTGGCCGAAAAATTGTAATACCACTTTTTATTTTGCCCAAAATCCGAAAAAACACATAAGGGTCCCCTTATGTTTTTGCCTAAAATTTGAAAAAAGTCGATTTTTTGGGTAAAAACTCCTATATTTGGACTCACTTGTTAAATTTTTTTACCAAAATATGAGCCTACTTCTTATTTTCGGGGATATAGGAGCAAATTCGTAAATTTTACGACCCCTGAGTTGGTGGCCAAAAAAAAGGTCGTCAAACTTTAAATCCGAAAAATTTACGTATGCAAAGACCACTTCTTATTTTGGGTCCCTGTCCTCCCCCCCCTCTGCTTGCCCACGTATGGTCAATAGGATCGACTTCACCTTACCCAAACTTCAAAAAGAGGATTTTTCCACTCCCAACCTACTGGGACATCCTGTATACCAAAAGTTAATATTTTTTATAACAACATCAAATTCAAACATACGTCAAAAGCTTTTTCTGTATCAAAATTTCCATGAGCAAGATCTTTCATTCTTTTCAATAAAGCACCCAATGTTCGAATTTGCGGTTCTTGAATAGAGAAATGCTCATTTAACTCTTTCACAGCTTCATTTGAATATGCCAGAATCAAATTGGTACATAACATCCATAAACTAGTCAAATACTTCATTCTTTAATATGAAAATAAAAATCATTCGAGATCAAACACTGAGAATGAAGATTTTTATGCCCGCGGGCATGAACACGAGTGTCCTCCTGTCGCCATAAAATATTCGGTTGAAAGAAAAAGCATCAAATTCAATTAAAACTTTTATTGATGATGGATTTAAAATATTTACATGTCAACATAAAAAAGCTCAAATGTAAGCAGTCATAAAATATTGAGCATGAAAGGGAGAACACAGAGGTAAAAATTCGAATTTTATAGCCAAAGGTAAAAACCAAGCATTAGGACTTTCTTCAACTTCAAAAAAAATATTTTCATGATCGATCAATGTTGCCTGATTCAATCAAATTAAAGCATTGAAACGATTGATCGAAAAAGTTGAAGAAAGTACAGGGGAGGCAACAGTCCTGGCCTAGGATGACAAAAGTTCTGACATTGTCAAAAACGATGAAAAGGTGTTTTCTCGTCCAGAATTGTCGAGAAAACACGTTTTCGAAATGTCAAGACTTTTACCCCTTGGGTTAGGACTTTTGTCCGCCTAGGTTAGGACTTTTGTCTCCCCCTGTAGGTTGAAAAAAGTATTCATAAAGTATAAGTTAGTAGGTTGGAGAAACATAAAGAAAGTCCGGAAGTTCCCCTGGTTGCCGCCACTTAACGTTGACTAAACTCGACAAAAAAATTTTTTCTTCGAAAATTACCCATTTAGGGGAAATTTTATGCAAAAATCGATTGCGCACACTCCCACAACCTGAAACCGCAGAAAAATGGTGAAAATTCGATTTTCTCGAGAAATGAACAAATATCCCCCACCCATGCATCTCTGCGTTGTCGCTAACATTTTCCATTTCTCGAGAAAATCGAATTTTCACCATTTTTCTGCGGTGTTCCGCTTGTAGGAGTGCGCGAATCGATTGTTCGTATAAGATTACCTCCAAATGGGTAATTTCCGGAAGAAAAAATTTTTTTGCCGAGTTTAGTCAACGTTAATTGGCGGCAACCAGGGGAACTTGGTCCGAAAGTACTAATGCCAAAAATCAAAGGGCAAATTAGCATAAATTATAGTCCGTTTCCGCCTCTAAAAAATAATCCGCTTGTTATGGTATAAAAATTGATCACTTATAAGTTTTTTTGCAATTGGTCTTACAAGTAAGTGACCAATTGTATTACAAGCGGACTATTTTTAGCGGCGAAAATGGACTATAAGGCCTAAATAAATGGCAAAATGAATTATAAGAACATAAAAGGCATATAAAAATGCGTAAGTAAAATGGTACATACCCATATTATACACAAACAAATAAAAAATTGTCCGAATCAAAAATCAAAATTTGTTAGTAAGCTAAAACAGGAACTAGAAAATACGGCATAGGCTCTAATGGAACGATACAAATGAAACGATCGAATGAAACGACATAATGGAACGAAATCTAATTCAGGGTTTTCGTGCCAATATTCAGGCAAATTCAAACCCGGTAGAATAAATTATACGAATGAAACAATAAAATAAAACGATATGAATGAAAGTCGTTTCATTCGTATCGTTTTATTTGATCGTTTCATTCGAAACGATACGAATGAAACGATTTCGTTTCCAGATGGCGTCCGGAAACAGGTTTGAATTTGCCTGAATATTGACACGAAAACCCTGAATTTGGTTTCGTTTCATTATGTCGTTTCATTCGTATCGTTTTATTGGACCGTTTCATTTATGTTCGTTCCATCTTTGTTCATTCGTATCTTTCAAACCTTTCGTTTCGTTTCATTCGAGTCTATGCCGAAAATATAAGTTTGAATCGTGGGAGAAAACTTATAACAACCTCCTCCGTCTAGGACGTAAACCGAACATGCTAATTACCAATGATATGATTAGAAGATAATCCGAAACAATAGTGTTACAGGCAGCCGATCTTAAATCCGGCTCATAAATTAGTACATTATCAATCATGTGCATAAATCCGTTGATTCCGGCAATTTCACCTCCTTCTATGACTCGGGCTACACGATTCCCCCTCGGCCAGTATAATTCAAAATCTAAACAAGACTTTTGATTTTGGTGTTATTCAATATCGCAAGCTTACATCGACTCCTCCTTCGTATAATCACCTTTTCGTCATTCATCATCACATAGGTTCTCTCGCGAAGATCTGTATACATCAAGGCCTGGCCCTGGATTAAATGGCGTTTGTAGACGTATTGTAATTGCAACCAATGGTTCCCATCCGTCATTCGTGACCGCAATGATGGCGCGACCTAGGAATGTTGAAATAAAAAATTTTTTCAAGGCCTACTTTTTCCCAAGCTTCGTTCGTTGGTACAAAGAATGTGAAATTTTGCTCTGGAGTTAGTACTTGCCAAGGATCTAATGTGTATCTTAATTGGATGTTGCTCAGCATTTCATATGAAGTTCTAAAGTGTTTTAGATGTTTTAGTCAACTTTGTTTTTGGAACTTTAGGGTCTCGGTAAGCACGTGTAAGCGCGTTCTAACCGGTTACAACTCCATGTAAGCAGGATCCTGTTACAAGGATTTAAAACGGTTACAACGCAATTTTCGTTGTAATATCTGCTCACATGAGTCTGATTTGTCAATAAATGTATGTAAAGCTTGCATTTCGTGTCTTTACACACATTTATTGACAAATCAGGCTCATGTGAGCAGATATTACAACGAAAATTTCGTTGTAACCGTTTCAAATCGATCGTTGTAACAATGCTGCTTACATGGCGTTATACCCGGTTACAACGCGCTTACATGTGCTTACCGAATCGCGGATCTTATGATCTTTTGCCAATCGTTTCAATAAACACGTTTTATTGAAACTCAGGCAACTTTTATTGAATTGCAACAAAACCTTATATTAAAGTCGTAAGGATGCGCGCTAGCAGTCGTGAAACGCATTTCACGACGATTTCCGGACGCTAGCCGTCTGAAAATCGTCCGGAAATCCGGACTCATTTACAGACGGCGTTCGAAAATCGTCAGAAAACGAGTTGAATTTGCTTGAATATTGACACGAAAATCCTGAATTTTACATTTTTTTTAAAATACATTTAATTATTGAGTGTATTTAAAAAACAAAGACGGTATTCTTTATAACTCGAAGAGACGAACAAAACGACACAAAATTGATCCCATTTGAGAATTGTTTTGGGTTATTGAAACGAAAACCTTGAATCAGAGTTTTCGTTTCAATAACCCAAAACAATTATCAAATTGGATAAATTTTGTGTCGTTTTGTTCGTCTAATCGAGCTATTAAGAATGCCGTCTTTGTTTTTGGAATACAATAATTAAGCTTATTTTAAAAATGTAAAATTCAGGGTTTTCGTGTCAATATTTAGGCAAATTCAAAACTTTCTTTTTTTACACCGCTGTCCTGAAGTACTAGGGCTGTTCTATAATTCTATAAGAGCTGAGAAAGCATCTGGGTATAAGCTTACTGTAATCTTGACTCGTTCCTTAAAACTTCCCACAAAGACTGGTAAGGAACACCGAGAACTCGATCAATATAATGAATAATTCCATTAACAGCTGCGATATTATCCATTTGAATAGCCGTCTTAATTCCTCCACCAATCACATAATAAGCTAAAAAAATTTTATTTAAACTTGAAGGACCAGTCCACTTTTGGGGAGTTGATGCCATGTGATAGAGCACAAAATTTGGAGCATTTTTTGTTTTTACGGCACTACTTGAAAATCTAACCGTAAAAAGTTATGAGCGAAATAAAATTGCGAAAAAATTTTCAAATGAGTTCGAACATTGAAACGAAGAGCCTGTACCCAGATTGTTTATTGAAACGATTTAATAAGACATTATAAAATTCAAACTCCTTGAACATTGAAGAAAAAAAGAAATACGGTATTTTTTATAACTCGTCGAGATGAATAAAATGGCACTAAAATGATTGAATTTGAACAATGTTTTGGGTTATTGAAACGAAAACCATGAATCAGAGAATTCGTTTCAATAACCTAAAACATTGTTCAATTTTGGTGTCATTTTATTCGTCTCGCCGAGTTATAAAAAACGCTGTATTTTTTCTAAATATACAAGGATTTTTTGAATTTTATAATGATTTATTAAATCTTTTCAATAAACAATCTGGGTACGTTCAAACTCATTTGAAAATTTTTTTGTTTCGCTTATAACTTTTTACGGTTAGATTGTCAAGTAGTGTCGTAAAAGCAAAAAATGATCCAATTTTGTGCTATATAAGATGGTATCAACTCTCCAAAAGTAGACTAGTGCATTAAAAATGAATCAGCACAACATACTAATGTTGTTTTTCGGCCATTCTCCTCGTATAAAATACAATTGCCTCATATTGTCCACAGTAGTTACTATAGTTTCGTTGGTAATTTCGTCTGTGGTCAATTCTTTAGCTGGTACAATATGTAACTTTAAAATCTAAAACTTGTAAATGATATACACAAGTCTTCGAAACTAGAAGATTAGACCTGTTCCAGCCAAATCCTATCACGCAACAATCGCCTTTCTATTGGCTCAGGAATTCTTTCAAAAGCTTCATTCCAAGGGGCAAAGAAAGTCACAAGCCCGCCGGTGGCCGCAAAATAATTCCTTACAATTTGACCGATAGTGTTAATATAACGCATGAGAGTTGTAGTCCGATAGTTGTCATATAGCATCTGAAAAAGTAGAGATGCTGAGAGAGTATAGATTTTTTTGCTAAATTTTTTCGGGTTTCTTGAAGTACTGACGGTTATTATTAGTTTTAGGGATATTTTTAAAGGGGGTGCAGATCTGAGGTCAATCTCGGTCGAAAATTTTTTGCCAAAACAGCCTATATAGGGGTAAAATCATGCAAAAAATCGATTGCGCGCATTCCCAAAATGCTGAAAAATGTTTCCTTAATCCTGATTCAGGGAAATTAGTAGGATTTTCGCTTCAATACATACATCTATTTCCCTGAATCAGGGTCAAGGAAGCGTTTTCACGCTTCGGGAATGCGCGCAATCAATTTTCGCATGATTTCACAGTTGCACAACCCCGGTAAAATTTGACCGGGGGTAGGTCATCGGCCCCCGGCGCCGGGGACCGATTTTTTTAGAAGGTCTAAAAAAAGGTCGCCAAACTGCGGGGGGAGGGGGTGGGTCATAAAAACAAAAATTTTGGACCGGGGTCTGTGCAACTGTGCATGATTTTACCCCCTATATAGGCTGTTTTGGCAAAAAATTTTCGGCCGAGATTGACCCCAGATCTGCACCCCCTTTAAAAAGTTCGTCTACAGACTTTGTGTGGCTAAGTGTGTTACATACGTGGGCAAGAGGAGCCTCCTCTCTTCTCCCCCTGATGATCTACTCAAATACAAAATCTGTAGGCAAGCTTTTTTGAAATTTACTAATACCTGATCCATAGTCATCGAAACAATCCCGAGAACATTATCAATAATATGTGCGACACCATTCTGAACAGGAATATTTGGGACAATGATCTTCGCCCAAACGGATCCTCTTTTAAAAATCCCATAACGCTCATAAATTTCAGTAACGGCATATAAATCCCACCGCCCAGTTCTGTGATCAGTAATATTCCTCATGCACAACTTGAGTTTGAAGTTGTCTTCTATGATATTCGATGAGAATCTTCAAATGACAACTTTTATTAGGAGCTATATCAGTGACGCAGCCATGGGGAGGGGTACCAAGGGTATCGGTACCCTCCCCCCTCCTACGGGCCGATGGCCCGAAAAAACATAAGAATCCCCCTTATGGTTTATTAGAAAAAAGGCTTGGTACCCCCCCCCCCCTTAAGGGCTTGGTACCCCCTTAAAAAATTTCTGGCTATGTCACTGAGCTATATGTAAATATTACCGAATAGAAGGGTAATAATGAATTCCACCATCATAAAGCCATGGATAAGTGAACAGGACTCTATTCATTCCGGAAACATGGGCTAGCAAAACTTCTCTATCTACTCTATTTCTATCAATAACCTATAAAGAAATGTTTGTATAAAGTATTCAATCGATCAAATAAGGGGTGCAACAAAAATTGAAATTTAAAAAAAACTTCCTCCCCAACCCCTCTTTACGTCGCTGAAAGTGTTTCAGGAAAATGAAGGAAGGTATGGGATCACGAATAATTTATACTTACTCAATTTTTGACGAAAACTGCCTCCCCAACCCCTCTTTACGTCGCTGAAAGTATTTCAAAAGGGTGGGCTCAAGAAAAATTTAAACTTACTTTTGCAAAGGCAGCATTATTTGGCAAGAAAAAGGTATGGAAACCATTCCAAGCAGAACTACCAAAAATAACTAATGCAATATCTGGAACCCGATTAAGAATGTCACGAAGCTCGGTGAGATCATGATTATTATATTGACGATCAACAAAAATGGTATTATCATCATCGCGAATGAATGAGAGTGCTGTGCCCGGATATGGACTAAAAATTTCTTATTATAAAAAAACTTCACCGGGAATATTACCAGATGCACAAGAAATCGACTCATTCATTTCAACAAATCGATTTCTGAGATCAACTTTGTTTTTATCGAATCGTGGATCTTATGATCTATTTCTAGAGTTTCTGAAAACCAAAACCGCCCTCCCCCCCCCCACGCAGCGGTTATGAAAAAAACATGGAAGTAAAGGGATCTTGGGGGTTCCATCCCCCGTGCAAAGGACGAAATTTCTTACACCCTAGTTCTACACTTGTCAGTAACGTTGTCCTAGTACCGATCCACGATTCGGTATAGTTTCTCAAAAACAAAGTTGACAATCTGGTAACACCTCCCTCTCTTCTTGCACCTTACCGATGACCCATTGGGGTACAAATTTTGTACAAATATTGCTCGCCACTAATGATTCCCCATTGATTGGAAACATGATTGCACACTGTACCCGCGTTCGCGAAGTAAGAAAAATTTCCGGGATTATTTTCAAACTGTGTTATATACACATAGCCACTGTTGATGGTACTTCTGATTAATGTTTGCTTTTCCCATTTTTGGCCTTGGCTTACTTCCATCACTTGTGTATCAACTATATGACTAAGCGTTTCCTTTTGAGTCATCGCTCGGAGATCTGGGTTGTAGAGGAAAACATCGTTGACTGGTGCAAACACCGTGATTCTAGCGTTGCTGTCCTCCATATAAGCTTGTGATACTTGGTAATAACTAACCAATGCCCGCCATTGCTGCATGTCTTCCATACGTGCCGTTTCGGCCCATAAATTGGCGGACGTCGGTAGGATCCATTGGATTAGCAGTAAGCATGAAAGGAAAAATCTGCCTCGCTCGCAAGTAACAATCGATACCGATGGGAGATGATTAAGAGAATAAAACATCGCATACACTAGTCAGCCTTGGCCACTTAGTATAATAGAATTGGTGGTAATACTCATTAGAGCTGATAAGAAATATAGATTTTAACGTTTTTTCAAATGCCTAAAAAGTAAATAAATTTCGAAAACATGAATCAGAATTTTCGTTTCAATAACCCAAAAACAAAATTTTCTCAAAAAATTCAAAAGTTTGTGTATTACAACGAAAACATGAACAATTTCAAACGCAATTTTCTCGAAAATTACAACGATTAGAGGTTGTCGTAAAAACAAAAAGTAGTCCATTTTTCATTAACTTTCAAAAAAAAGATATAAAAAAACAAAAAATAAATTGCTACAGAAAGGAACTCAATAAATTCCAGCATAGACCGAACACAACAGTGAGGAAGTCACCTTTTTGACTTGGCGACCTCTCTTTCAAGAACACCGCACCACCTACTTTTGTCTGTCAAACTATACATACAACACTTAGCTGCATAATACTATGAAACTCAGCTGCTTGTGCAACAAGCATGACTCATCCCCTCTATCGTGCAGCTACAAATTCTTGACCAAATACAGCCGAAAGGAAAAAGTGAATCGATAAACGTGCGCTGTCCTCGCGGCTACAGAAACAATTTCTGCTATCCCAAGAGTACAGCGGCCGGTGCTTGCTTGCTTACCTGCCGCCATTCGTCCGACCCACGCATACACATATACGAACCTAAAGGAAAAGGCGTTGGTGGAAGGACGTTCCTTATGCAAATATGCGCAAAATTACGCGCAACGACCCAATCCGGGGACAGCGGCCACAACCAGCCGGCTTCTCCGAGTCTCAGGTAAAATAATCTCGGTGGCTATTTAGGTGAGTGGACACTGGTCAGTGTCTTCTCTCGTGCTAGGAGAGTATCACAACAAAGTGAATTATTCTCATATAAGTAGGAGAATAATTAGAGAATAAAATAAGTAGGAGAATAATGAAGAACGGCACGCTTATTGATTTTGACCAAAAACTTGAATTACGAAAATGTGTGTCGCTTTTTTTAAATAACGTAAAAAATTTTTTCTTCAAAAATACCAAAGTTTTTTCTATACATTGTTATTACATGTTTGCAATAAAAATATCAAAAAATGAATTAAATAATTTTTCATGTGCAGGTTTCTCTACATACAGTAGCGAAAAAAAACTTGCATCACCTATAAAAAAGGTATATTCTGAGATTCTTCGATCTCAGCGCCCAAAAAAGATTTTTAGAAGCGGATTTTTTTCAGCATGATATTCATATACGGAACAAATCGGCTGATTTTTGGAGTTTTTTATTATGGGGAAAATGAATATGAGAAAAATTTTTGATTTTGATAACTGGAAAGTTGAGAAAATCGTCCGTTTGCAAATTGTACGCTTTTTCCGTTAGTTGTCATAAGTGAGTCAATTCAAATAGGAAGAATGAGGTTTCTTTTACTTCTTTATAAAAACATCTTTCAAAAACATTGCATTAGATTAATCAAACAACAGAAATATTAAATCAACAGTAAACTTTATAAGTATACATAAAAAAATCAGTGGCGTAGCTAAGGGGAATCCGGAGTGGTCCTCCCCCATTCTAGGAAAAATTTTCCTAATAGTCCCCCCTTATGTTTTTGTCCAAAATATTCAAAAATCATAATAGTCCCCCATAATTTTTCACCAAAATTCGATTTTTTTAACGAATTTTTCAATAATTTTTCGATTTTTAATAAATAAAAATTTTTGATTTTTTACTAATTTTTCGATTTTTCATGAATTTTTGATAAAAAATTTTTTGATTTTTGACGAATTTTTCAATTTTTGACAAAAAATTTTCCTAATTTCCTTTTTTCACCAAAAAGGCTCAAACTTTTCCATTTTTTCTACAAAAATTGTAATTTTTTGAGCATTTTTTTCAGCTTAAAAACAAGCATTTCTCAAAAAATTTTCGCCTGCGGTGCTGGTTTTGATTTTATCTTTAACTAAAATTTTTCACCAAAATTGTCCTCTTTTTTTGGTTCCCCTCCCATTCTTGGAGGCTGGCTACGCCACTGATAAAACTAATAAAAATTTGCTCGAGGCTAATAAGCTATAATATCTTAAGGTCTATACATTTCATGTACAAGCTTCTTTCCTCATCCAAGTTAAATTTCGCTCCATTCACTAAAAAAATCAACTATTTTTCAAATAGCCATACATTTATGCAAATAATAAGGGAACAGGGGGTATAAATCTATCGGGAAATTCCATCCTTAAATTTTTTCTTCAGCCTTAAAAAAGTTATTCAATATTTTACAAAAATTTTCCATTATGCATTTTCCAGATAGATTTATACCCCAGGGGCACCAGCCTCTTGGCTACGTCACTGTTTCAAGAATATAAAGAATAAATGACGTTAAGTGACAATATTAACTTCATGATCACATATGAAGTCATTTGCACAACTCCAATTTATTTATCTACAGAGACTTACTCATCATCCGAGTTTCCTTGGATAGCAATAAACTGTGCATCAAAAGAGCGACCAAATGTGCTAAAGTCCCGTAACGTTATTGACTCAAAGGAAGTTTCCATACCTGGAATTATTTACAGAACCACGGCCACGTCCTCCAGGCATGAAACTATTAGCTAAGCCGCGGCCTCGTCCTTGAGAAGCACCAAAATCGATCGAGCTTACTTGGCTAGTAGTAATTTGTGGATTAATAGAACGGCTAAATGTGTTAAAATCTCGTAGCATTATAAACTTAAGACAAATGTTTCAACCTGGCAATATCATTAATGAATTGATTTGTAGAACCACGACTACGTCCTCCAGAAATGAAACTATTAACAAAGACGCGGCCTCGTCCTTGAGAAGCACTAAATTTTACCGAGTTTACTTGTCTACCAGTATTTTGATCATCACTAAAGCCTCCATATTCCCTAAGGGGTTGTCCTTAAATTACTTTTGTCAAGAGGGGGGGGGGTCTCTGAAAATCTAACACTCCATTAAAATTTTAAGATTTTTCTAAGAAAAAAAACTAACGGAGGGGGTCCAAAATCCAACTTTTTGCAAACGTAATTTAAGGACAGCCCCTAAAATCTCGTAGTATTATAACCTTGCATAAATTCATACCCGGAATTATCGTTACTGAAATTATCCGCAGAACCATGTCCACGTACGCCAGGAGTGAAACTATTAGCAAAGCCGCGGCCTCGTTCTTGAGCACAAAAATCATTGAAATTAACATTGTTCGCATAGCCACGTCCCCTGCCACGAGAAGATCCAAAATTAATTCGCTGTTCAGTTAATACTCGAGCATCACTAGTAAAAAAGATTAATTATAATGAAAAATTAAAGACTGCTTTACCGCAAATTTTGATTGTTAAAACCATTCTTCAAGCCACGTCCCCTTCTTTGAATAGAATCAAACCCATTTTCACTAGCACCAAATCTTCCCCTTTGTTGAAGGCCTGTAGATGCAGAGCTAAATGAGCTGTTGCTAGTCGTTCTTGATTGAAGTTCGATCACATTTGGAGCTACACCTTTTAATTGATATAGATTCAAACGATTGGCCTAAACTGTGAAAAATTAATATATATAAATAATCGACTGCTACAGTCAAACCCAGGGATGCCAGAAACATTTTTTCAAAATCAGCAAATCTGACTTCAAAAATCAGATTTTAAGAGCAAAATGCTAATTTTCCATTAAATTTCTTATAAATTTGACAAAATTTCGTATCTCAAAAATCAGATTTGACACTGAAAAATAAGATTTTGCCAGATTTGACATCGCAAAATCAGCACTATTCTGAAAAATCAGCAGACTTGGCACCCCTGCGCTACCCCACCGATCCCAAGCCAAGGATCATGCCTGTGCTATAAGTTTTTTAGATATAAAAAAGGAATCACATACCTTGTATTCGCATGTCATCATAAAGTTCTTGTTATTTATATGAAATGAATTCGTAGAAGTGAATAGCTTCGAACATTTTACGCGATGTAGAAAGTTTCCTTCTTTATCAAAATACTAAAAAACGTTTTTTCCTTTTTTTATGAAATTGTTAAATAGAATAGACATTAGCATACATAGGAAAGGGGAGGAGGCTCCATATAAAAAGGTTAACTATCAATAAAATGCTGACAACCAAGAAAGAAATTATACCATAGAAAACTAACACATACCAAAAATTTATGATTTTTGGCATCGACTATAATAAATTCTTCGCTGGAGTCAAATCTAACACCAGCAATATATCCAAACTGCCCAATATCGCTTCCATTGAGGATCGCTTGTTTTTGTACGGCAAGCTCAAGAGTATCTACTTTCAAATCATACAAGGTAAAGGACTGATGCCCTAAAAGCTGAATGTGTGATTTTACACAAATACAAGGTGGGTGTTCAAGTTCAAACATGAGTTCCTCGATAAGAAAATTCGACTTCTTATCTAGAAAAAATTTTTGGATACGGTCTTTTGTAAGTTACTAGACGTGTAAAGATATTTTTTCTAACAATATTTTCATGATTTTATCGGGGAACTAATGCTTAAACACTCTGTAGTACATACCCAAATCCGTAATACAAAGCTTGGTACTCGAAATATCAAAGAAACATGGGCTCGAAGATCCATTGCCTTGCACTATATAAGGATGACGATGTAAAACCTAAAATGTTATTCTTGTGTAATCGCAAATGCACTTTTATCTCAATCTGAATAATAAAATTTAATTTTTTGCACAACAAGAATTATCTAGCCTAGTTTTCACAAAATGAAAATAAAAAATTGTTTATTGTGTTCGAAAATAATTTGTTTCGATAAGACTTTTCGTTTCAAACAGTTTACCTTATTGGGTGCCATTGGAGAATAAAAAAGAATTTCATTTGATTTAACAGTGACAAAATCACCTTTATCAGTTATACCCAAGCCTAAAATGATTTATGAAAGCAAAACTCAGTGGCATAGTCAAGGGGATGCGATCACACCCGCCCATTCCAGCCATAAAAAACATTGGATAGCCCCCTTATGAATTATTGCATTTGTGGTAAAGTTTGGTTCATCGTGGGGTGTAAATGCCCTCAAAAATTTTCGGGTAAATATGAAAAATTTTCCGAAAAAGTATCAAACTTTCCTCCCCCAATCTGGACCAAAATTACGGCACAAGGGGAAGGGGTATGGTTACGCCACTGGTAAAACCTATAAAAAAATTCCTTGCCTCGACAATTAGCGGCATTCGCAATTGTAATAAAATTTCCACTACTATAATCATAAATGCTGATGTTGTGATTGTCCAAGATACCAATTTGACGACCTGGATTGAAGATAGTCAAAGCACTTGGTTGCTTCAAGCTTTTAGTAGAAATAATCTCGCCTACATCAAATTCCGTAGAAAATGATCTCAACTAAATAGAAGTTTTACAAAGAAATATAAAACTTGTAAAATTGAAGTTTTGACATCCCTCTGCTCGCAATAGGGAATTTTTAAGCAGTTGGGATTCCGATATGGTGTTGATAAAACGTCATGCTTCTGATTTTTACATAAACTAGAGCTGGGATTAGTTAACGTATTAAAAATACATCCCCGGTCCGGGGGTGCACATTTTTTTGACAATGCTTTGCCAAATTTCGTCGTAAATTTTATTTCAGCTAATTTTATATAATTAATTTTTCTGTTTGAAAGTCTATAATTTAAAAACTTACAGAATTACTGTTCTTGACAGCAGCAAACCACTTTTCATTAACTTCATCATACACAATTCCAAAAGGTGATTCGAACGATTTATAAGGTCCAAAAGTACTCACATATTCAGCCATTAAAACTAAAAAGAGATAAAAAAAAACAATTCAAAAGAACTTAAAATACCTTGTCCTTCTTTGAGCAAGCTTTTATACGAGTATTTAGGACGACAATCTTCCCAAGAATTACAGATAGTCATTTTAAAGCTAAATGAAACGATTTTAATGGCCCATTTGTTTCGAATTCATGAAAAAGTTCAAAATAGTTCGAAGACTAAACATTAAATTGAATTTGCTCTTTTGTGTTGAATCTAATTACAATAATTCTTTATGCACATGATGTGAGCTATCAATCGTGCGATGCATCTCAAGATGCTAACCAGGCATGTAGCGAGGAGGGGGGGGGGGGGGGGCAATCCGGACAATTGCCCCCCCCCCTGTCAGGAAATCCTGGCTACGTGCCTGACGCTAACAAAACATATAATTACAATTCATTATGTGTTGTGATTCACAACTTGTGAAATTACAACATTTTCATTGCGAGAAAAAGTTGCAATTTGCTTTGTAAGTTTGCAATTTTCCGACTATTAAACGTTTATCATCTGATATAAACAGTGGTTTACAACGTTAGCTGTCGCATTACACATGAAGATTAGCTGAGTCGTAATGCACACTCGTTGTATTGCAAAACGACTCGTTGTAAAGCGATTTGAATTAGTTGGAGTATTGACACGAAAACCCTGAATTTTTTAAATAATTAAGCGTATTTTTAAAAAATGAAAAATTCAGAGTTTTCGTGTCAATACTCCAACTAATTCAAATCGCTAAAAAGTTGTGCAAAAAATTAAGCTCCAAGCGGGATTCGAACCCGCGACCCTTTTGTTTTTCGACAACTTTTTTCGACAGCTTTTTTGACAACTTTTTCGACAACTTTTCTGACATGCTTGACCGCAGCCTAAATACTGTAAAATACGCCCCGGGATTTAATTTTTCAACCCCCTCTCTAGAGGAGGACGTTTATTTTTCAACCCCTTCCCCCTAGTCACCAACATCAACCAATAAAAAAAATAAACTTTCATCAAAAATCCAAAAATTTTCTTAAAAAATCTCGTTAAGGCTGCGGTCAAGCATGTTGAAAAAGTTGTCGAAAAGTTGTTGAAAAATGTAACTTTTTTGTGCAAAAAAATTAAGCTCCAAGCGGGATTCGAACCCGCGACCCTTTTGTTTTTCGACAACTTTTTCAATAACTTTTCAACATGCTTGACCGCAGCCTAAGAAAAGAGAAAAAACGGCACTATAACTTTCACCATGTTGACAAAAAAATTGGCGGGTGCTAGCACCTTTTCGGACCCTGATTTGGTGCGAGTTGTCCTTATTTGAGTCTGTCGTGCGAGTTATCCGGATGCCTACGGATGACCTAAGTGACGGTTGTCCTAGTGCCCATTTTCAACTTATAAACAAGCATTTTGCAACAAAAAATTTTTCGCCTACGTACGACGTTAGTTTTTGCCCTAACTCAAGGATTTCAACAAAATTTTCGTCGAAAATCGTAATTTTTGGAGGATATTCAGCTTAAAAAGAGTGATTTTCGACTAAAAATTTTTGTTCTGCCAACGAAAATCGAGGGGGGCCAAGGGGATTTTTGAAAAACTGAAAAAAATTGCCTTGGATCCCCTCATGTTTTTCCGCAAAATGTTCAAAAAAACGTAAGGGGACTCTTGGGGAGGAATTAGGGGCTCCTCCCCCAAGGGTGCAGAAGGCGGAAAAAATTGAGGGGGGGGGGGTAATTTATAGATTTTCCTCAAAATATTTGATTTTTTTCTCAAAATCATCATTTTTCAATGAATTTTTGGAGGGGGTAATCCCTATAGCCCGTTTCTGAGTCAGGCTTGGCATTTTATCTTTATTTATATTTTCCTTTCTCATAAAGGAAAAAATAAAGATAATCTGACAAGCTTGTTCTGAGTTCTGAAATCGGAAGTGCGTTTTTACGTTATATTTTCATGCGTTTCCGACTTCCGCAGGCATGTAGCCAGGATTTCCTGAAGGGGAGCAATGACCCAAATTCAAGTCCAAAATCCACAGGTACCTGTGGTTTTTTTTCGAAAAATTTTCAAACATTTGGGCAAAAACATAAAGGGGGGGGGGGGAACCAAGGCAAATTTTTTTGAGTTTTTAAAAAAAATTCAAAATTTTTCCTTACAAGAGGTGGCAATTGTCCGGATTTCCCCCCCCTGGGCTTTCGGAATTTTTTTGTTGAAAATTTTTTTTAAATACCAAAATTTAGGTTGAAAAGTTCAACAACTTCAAATTTTTTTTAGGCATAAAACACTACAGGGTGAGCCACAAAAAACATACTTTTGCGTTTTTTGGCGAAAATTTTTTCAAAAATTACTTATAAGGGATATTTTCATGCGAGAAATTGATTGCGCGCATCGAAAAACCTTGAAAACGCCTTCCAGACTTGTTTTACAAACAAAAGTAATTTCATTAATCTTCTGTAATGTACTTGAAAATACGACAATTTTATATCTCACGTTCTGGGAAGCGTTTTTAAGGTTTTTCGATGCGTGCAATCGCGATTTCTTGCATGAAAATACCCCTTAAGCTTTTTTAGAATCTTAACTTTGACAAATGAATTATCCTCAAGGAGTTTTGTTTATATTTCTGTTAATAAGAGTTCTGCAAATTGGAGCTGAATGCCCAGGCGGAATTCCAGTATTTGGTTCTCTATCTCAAGCTATACCATCTTTGCGCAATATGCCTGGCATGAACTTTATTCCTAATAACAAAGGTATTGACCTTGTTCCAGAAAACAAGAATCTAGACACAGCTATTGAACAGGTATTGATCTTTTTGCATGTACACATGGGTTTGTATCAAAAGTCTGATTCCATTTTCAAAGTGTGGATTTAAGGTCTAGGACAGTGATTGGTGAGCTTCGGGAATGCGAGCAATCAATTTCTTGCATTGAAAACGAGTCAGATTCCAATATTTTTATTGCCTGAATCAGTCTCATACATTCAAACACATTTGATATACAGGGCTTAGTGAGGGTTTGCTTCCAATTTAAAAAGGTGTCATTCTAACTAGAGCTGGGAAACCAAGACCGAAAAAGATCGTACCGAAAGTTTAAAAAAAGGACTGAGACCGAATGATTTTTATTGGTCATCCCTGCTCTAATTCTAAAGTATTTCTTGTTATCATGTTTATTTTAGTTTTCCGAGCCTCTTGTGCGTTTTGCTACCGGCGGGCAACCAGTTTCATCGGATATTGAACAATTAATTTCATCGATTCCAAATTTATTAGTGAACATTCCTGGTGTTGGAAACGTTGATATTAGTAAAGTAGGTTATGTTTTTGGCAAAAAAGAGATTGGCTGGCGTGGAATTAGGCCCGTATCTAGGATTTAGCAATGGCATACCCAGAAAATTTTTTGCAGGGGCAAAAATTGATTTGGTGTAAAAATCTGAAAATTCAATTTTGAGCAAATTCATAATTTTTAACAAAAAAAAATCGATTTCCGCTATACAAAAAATTCTATTTTTGAGCAAAATTCGATTTTTCATTTAAAAATTTTAAAAAAATATAAAAAATTGATTTTGTGTACAATTCGAATTTGAAGAGGTTGAAATTCAACCGTGCGATTCGATCCTTGCAACTAGGTCTAAGATATTTAAAAACTTACTCAATACTAAAGATTCGTTTTTAAGCTCCCACCTCAATTGATTGATCATGTGTTGAAAGGTGGTCAAGTCCCTGGTGTCTCGAAGGAAACTTTGGATGCTATTATGAAGCAATACATGCAGAAAATGTATGCATTAGCGGCGAATGCTCAGAATATGCGCACTGATATTCAATTGACGCCAAAAGATTACCAAAATGCGCATCGTTTCTTGCCTCCTTTGACCAAGCTTCCACAGCGATTTGTATCAAATGTCATGGAAGGAAATTCGTTGCCGTTTTTGACGCCGAACGAGACGCAAGTTGTCAAGGTTATTTTATTTTTATGATTAAGTTAAATTTCACTCTTTTTAAAGGACTACTATATCAAACGGTTGCCAATCAATCAACAAGATTATTCGATTGCAAATGACACGAACTTACCATTTTCACCGCAGTTGATTCAAATGATGAAGGTTCTACCGCAAGGTTACAATCTCAGCAAGCTTCCCAAAGAGGTTATGCAACAGATTATGAAAGGTGAACTTCCAGACTTTACGCTTCTACCAGACGATATTTTGCAACATATTCGTGAGAATGCCGATGAGCTTTTTGGTACGCTTTCGGCTATTGTAAGTTTTTGCTGATTTGGATTCGGATATAAACAATATTTGTACTAACAATGAAAGAAGGTTCCCAATTGATGGTGCAACTTTAAAAAAAAGTGATTATATTCTTGCACCCCTGGTTTGTATTGAATTTTTATGGAATTAATTGATAATGGTTGTCTACCATTATGCAAATGGCAGATACTCGATAATGCCTTTGTGTTGAAAAGCTCCCTGGGCGTCCGTCAAAGCGCTGATTTTTCAGAAAAATGGTGATTTTGAGATGTCAAATCTGGCAAAATGCTCATTTTTCAGTGTCAAATCTGATTTTTGAGATGCGTAATTTTGTCGAATTTATAAGAAATATACTGGAAAATTAGCATTTTCTGATTTTTGCTCCTAAAATCTGATTTTTGAAGCCAGATTTTCTGATGTTGGAAAAATGTTCTTTGCATCCCTGCTATAAATTGTGCTGAAAAATGATCTATTGAGGACTAGTATCTATGTTACAATTTTTAGCCTAATGTAACGGTGGAAGAGATCCTGAAGAAGTTACCTGCTTATGAACGTCCGTTACAACCGACATTTTCACCATATGATATCAACAAAGTCGACTCCGGTGGCATCATTATGGGACAGGAGGATGATAAAAAGCGATCTCGATTACGCCTCCTCATGTTGATCTTATTGGGATTTGTTGGAGTGATCACCATTGTTATTGTAGCATTTTCTTGTTATTACGGTAATGCATTTGATATGATTAATGGGCTTGATAGGAAATTGATGGTATAAAAATTTTGGAGTAACAAATTCACCTTTAGTTTCCCCCATTCCCTTTTACAGGGTGTCTAAATAAAAATGTCACTTTTTATGATTTGATGTTTTTTGTAAGGGAAAGTAATTTCAATAATCTTCTGTAATACTTGAAAATACGACAATTTTATATTTCACGGTCTGGGAAGCGTTTTCAAGGGTTTTCTATGCGTGCAATTGATTTCTTGCATGAAAATACCCCTTATAGGTGATTTTTTTACATGCCATATCTCCAAAGGGACTCCCACTCTTAGTAACATGGGGGTATATTCGTGCACTACAAATCATGCCCTACACGAATGCATTCGATACCAGTTATTTTTGGAGTAACCTGTAACACATATGGCTCTAGGAAAAGTGGCAACGGAAAATGTTCCTGTTACCAGTTTTCCGCTTTTCAAATTCTATTTTCTTCTTCTTGAAACCCATTTCCACTTTTTCTAGAGCCATACACACATTACACGTTTAATGTAGTAGGATTAGGAGAAAAGAAAACATTTTATACGAGAAAATGCAATTTTTCTGAAAACAAATTTATAAAAAGTGCCATTTTTATTGGGACATCCTGTATAATATGTCGGCCTTTTTTAGTTAAACACAATCGAACACCCAATATGCCATCAAACGGAATATCGCCAGATGATGAATTTCAGCCTCGTAGCTCATCAACTATCAATACTAGAAGCTCGAAGAACTCGCCAAATGTTGTTTAGATCTATATTGTGTAGTTGTTCTTAATTTTTCAATTTTGACTTTTATGCTTTGACATTACTTGTAATCACCATTGTAAAGTTGTTCATTATAATCATATCATGACATTTTTATAGTTTAATATTTTTTTTATAGAATAAATAATTTTAGTTATTCTTTTATTGATCAATAGTTTAAATAACAGTATATTTTTATATGCAATGCGTTAAAGAGGGGTATTTTTTACGGCTTAATCTCTGAAAAAATTTTGTTGTTGCAAAATTATATAACTAGGGGTAATTTTATGCGAAAAATCGATTGCGCGCATTTTCGAATCGATTCCCTGCATAAAATTAACCCTAATAGAGTCATTTTTGAAAAAATTTTCGATTCGAAAAAGCATGAAAAAATTGCCAAAATTTAGGTTTTTTATACACCCTGTAATTTATTCTTCTAATCAAACATAATAATGTATTTTAATGGTAAAAAACCAAAATCTTTTTTATAGAATCTAACACAATTTTTCACTCAAATCCGATTTAAATTTCGCGGTTCANCCTAATAGAGTCATTTTTGAAAAAATTTTCGATTCGAAAAAGCATGAAAAAATTGCCAAAATTTAGGTTTTTTATACGGATTTATATTTTTCTTGTAACTTTTTTGATGTTTTTTTGTAACTTTTTTGACTTTTTTTTGTAACTTTCAAAACTTGTAACTTTTTTGATGTTTTCTTATAACTTTTTTCCTTGTAACTTTTTTGACTTTTTTCTGTAACTTTTAAAATTTGTAACTTTGCTTTATGCTTAGGCTTTAGGCTTAGGTCTTAGGCTTAGGCCTTGAATCTGAATTTGTTCAGATCGCCCGGGCAAAGCCTAAAAAATTTAGAAAGTTACAATAAAACCTCAAAAGATTACAGATTTTGAAAGTTACAGAAAAAGTCAAAAAAGTTACATGGCAAAAAGTTACAAGTTTTGAAAGTTACAAAAAAAAGTTACAAGGCAAAAAGTTACAAAAAAACAACAAAAAAGTTACAAGAAAAAATCAGAGCCTTTTTATACACCCTGTAATTTATTCTTCTAATCAAACATAATAATGTATTTTAATGGTAAAAAACCAAAAACTTTTTTATAGAATCTAACACAATTTTTCACTCAAATCCGATTTAAATTTCGCGGTTCATTTATTCGTTGGATTAATCGAAGAAATTTAAATTCTTCAAACTAATCGATTGTCATAAGAATCTATATGTTGTTTTTTTCGCTTCCCTTTGCTTATCTATTCTTCATCACTATGCTTCATTCATTTTACTCAAAAATTTTTAAGCATTAGGATATTCGTAATACAGTCAAACCTCTGTTTTATGACATCCGATAGGGGACATAACGACCACACAGGGATGCTGGCGGGAAAATTTGGTATATAAAGAAATCGACTTGCTATATATATCAAATTTTTCCGCCGCATCCCTGCATGGTCGCTGTCATTAAACGAAACTCCAAACGGCAAAATAAGTGCTTTTTTTAGTCAACAGAGTCGAGTTTTACTTCAAATTTTGCTTAAATTTGTGTCAAAAATCCGAAAATTTTCAAAAAATACGTAATTCGGATATCACAAAATTTTTGTGGGTACTTTGGTTCCGCAAGGGGTCGTCAATTTTTATGGCAATTTTGTATATTTGGCCAAATATAAAATTACGTAAATGTCTGGGGTCAGGGTGGTCTTGGCATAAAATGAAGCCGCAATCCCCAGTTACAAAATGCAAAAGACCGTTTCCCGAAAGCTAAAAAAACTTATCGACCTAGGGCCGACCCAAGTTTGGTCGAAAAATGTCCGTTCCTACCAACTTCTAGGAGCCATAGCGCCAAGGGGAGAAGTCGCCGGGTCGGAAACCCAGGATAAAAGTCGCATAACTCGATGAGTTCTATCAGAATATCGACCTAAATTTTCGTTCAGTGATTAAAATTTTTTGTGACATCCGAAGCTCGGTTCTCTCGCGGAACTTGTTTTAAAATTTTATGAAGCGATTTCGTTGATCTGACCCATTTTTGGCGTTGAAAATTACGTATTTTTTGAAAATTTTCGTATTTTTGACACAAATTTAAGCAAAAATTCAAGTAAAACTCGACTAAAAAAGGCACTTATTTTGCCGTTTTGGAGCATGACAATCATTTCTAGATAGTTGTTGACCGAATCTAAATGGCATTTTTTAAATTTTATAATGTCGCGCTTTTCGTTTCAATCTACACGTTGCCTGATTCAATAAAAGGCTCCGTGGTAGCCAAAATAAAAGTTCGACTATGCTTATTATTTTGGCTACCACGGAGCCTTTTATTGAATCAGGCAACATGTACATTGAAACGAAAAGCGCGACATTATAAAATTTATTGTATTACTCGGTTTAGATCATGACGCTTCCTGCTCGTGTTGCTAATCAATTTCGACCAATGCTTCGAAATATTCAAATTCAACGCTATCGCTCTTACGACATTATTAATCATCCAAGCCATGGCAGGATTGAAGTTGCCAAGTTTAAGGGACAAAATATACATGGTGCTATTCATGATGGTTGGCCTGGCATGGTATGCAATCGAATAAATTAATAAAAAATTGTTGCAAAATCTAGTGATCATTCACAAAAAGTCGAAAGTTTATGGGGGTGTTTATACTAGAGGTTGAAAAAACGCCGAGCATGGGCCCCAAGAGACACGTGCTCCTTTCAAAGGTCGTGGCCCTCGTTGGGTTCCGGCTCCTGCTTACTGTGCCTACTTCAGGTCCCTATTTTGACCCCCGGGGTTGTACACGTGCTTCATGATTAGAATTGTTTACCGTTTTGGGCTCATAAATTGCAACAAAATGATTGGGGATAATCAAAAAGTCGAAAATTTTATTAATACTAGGTGAGCCAAAAAAGCCGTACTTTGGCGAAAAATTAAAAATTTTTTTTCAAAAATCGCATGAAGATACCCCTTGTAGGTGATTTTTGAAAAATTTTCACCAAAAAACGCAAAAGTACGGTTTTTTTCTGGTTCACACTGTAATTATTCTTTTACTGAAAAATTTATAATTGAAAAATTCGAAAACTGAAATCTGGGGCCTGTTGCTTAGTTCCGGAACTGGAGATCGAAAGTAAAAACTTTTGACTTCCGGTTCCGATTTGGAAAATTTGCACTAAATTGGAACCGAAAGTCAGAAGTTTTTACTTTCGATCTCCGGTTCCGGAATCTAACTTCTAATTCCGAACTAAGCAACAGGCCCCTGGTGAAAAACATTTTTAGGAATACCCATGGGGTGGAGCTGGTTGGCGAAGACCGTTTCGATTTATGCTGTGGATTGTTTTTTGGAGTGGACTTACGTTTGGTTATCCCTTCTTAGTTGCTGATATTCAAATGAACAAGAAGTCGTCTCAATAGGTTTCTGTGTATTGTTATAGTTATTTTAAAAAAACAACGTGTGGCTCAATTTTATGGCAAATCCTTATGACGTGCCGTTATTGTTTGGTGTATTTAGATTTTTTATGAAATAAATCTTTTTTAATTACACATAAACATTGGGAACTAGTCCAACTTATTGGGCCGCACTTATCGACGCCCGAACGTTCAAAAAAATTTTTTTTCATATCGACCAAAAACATCGTATTAGAGTTTTTTTAGTTGAAAAACACATTGGTATCGTTGTTATATTGTTGTTATATAGCTTTGGTATCTAGTCTTAGGAAGCCTTTCGCCAGAAAAAATGGTAAATGACGAAATCGAATGCCCATAAACATATGTCGGTAAGGTGGGGGGGGGGGGAAGAGGGAGATGAGGTGTTTCCCCACCACCTCATTAAATTCGGCTAAGATTTTAATAAAAGAGACCTTTTTTAGCTTGAAGTAGTCTTCTGATACCCAATTTTTATGGACCACCTCATATATTCGGCGGGGTTCATGAGGTGACGTGTCATGTCAAAATGTCGACTGTTACTATGTCGAGATCAGCATACAGTCCGATCTGGTAGGTTAAGCAAATTTCGTTTTCTAACCATATGAGAAGCATAAAAAAGAAAGAAAAAATGGCGCTCGAAGATTTTTGAGTTACTTTGAGGGGATCTAAAATGACTTATTTTTGAGAGGTTTTTTTAGGCGGATTTTCGGCTTAAACACGAAAATGATACAGCAATCCTATCAAAATTTACCTGGAACAAACAATTCTTGAATGTATTTATTCGTTCTAATAGCATTTAATCGTGATCATCTAGCCCGATCACACTCTTGTATTTATATTTTTTGAAGCTGCATGAGGGAAGGTCCTCCCTTCTTGTTCACCTATGCCCTTGACTCTCTCTATAATCATTGTGGGTTTACCCTCCTCCTCTCCACTCGTGTATAGTCTCAAACATCTAATTTTGTATAGTCACAAACATCTAATTTTAATCTGTTTTAATTACGTTGATCAATGCACAAAATTTTATTACCATATTAGTATAAAATAGACACATAGTAAGACTTAGAGGAGGAAGTGTTTACAAAACCCACTAAATACATGATAATTGGGCGCAACTTTTATACTGTTGCACTGGAAATCTCTGATATTTAATGTGTTAATAATGCTTTAGTTTTGACACTTTTGATTTATTGTTCACTTGTGAAATGAAACTCTTCTATGCCCTATTATTCTGCGGCCTATTTTTAACACAAGATGTTTATGGTGCAGCTTTCTCTGGATCAACAAAAACAAAATTTATCAATAAACTCGAAACTTTTCTTTCATCTTATTTATCCGCTGCACAGTATACCACTGTAAATTTAAATTTTTATGTTGGAGTTGTTTAAATATTTTAGCTCATGAATCAAATTGAACAAGATTTTTATAATGGTGCTTCAATCTCAACAATTGGATCAAGTATGAATTTTATAAATCTTACTACTACAGGACATACATGGGCAGTACCCTAGGTGGAATTTTCAGCAAAAAAACCCCACAACCCTCATTTGGCCCCCCCCCTTCCTGATGGGATCGAAAAGTTGGCGACCAAAAAAAAGATTGACAAATTTAAAAAATATTCTTTTTTTCCAAAAATAAATATGCTGCTCCAAGAAATCTACCTTTCGACCATTAACCCTCGCACCGCTGACCCTGCAACCTGTTGATCTGGAAAGCGCAAGGCTAAATATACAATATACATAAAAAATTAAATTTAAAAAAGTTGTTTCCTACAGTCGAAAAATCAGATTACTGTAGAACCATTGGATATTCGACATCGTTTTTGTATTTTGGCCATAATTCCTCATAGGAATTGAATTGAGAGATGGTTGACCACTCATCTGAAAGCTAGTGATCAGCGTTACAACTTTTATGTAGACACCTATAGCAAGTTTTCGCTTCAATAAAAAATTATACGCCAATCTTTGAGGCATCTCCTGATTTTTTGACCTGGCATCCTACAAAGATCGGCATTTTTTACCCGATTACGAGAGTTTTCAGCCAAAATGATTGTCCTAAAAATGTAGTCCAGCTCGTGAGGAAAATTTTGGTATATTGGGTATGGTAACTTTGTACTCAAGCTGTTCACTTACGGCCTAATTATTCTTGAAAAATGGTCATTTTTTATGTTTTAGCGCATCAAGTGCCTAAAACCGATATTAACTTAATTCTTTTTGCCTAAAATGAGTTCCATTAT
>OZJO01001373.1:44051-64132 GCA_900406225.1 Acrobeloides nanus
ACAAAAACGATGTCGAATATCCAATGGTTCTACAGTAATCTGATTTTTCGACTGTAGGAAACAACTTTTTTAAATTTAATTTTTTATGTATATTGTATATTTAGCCTTGCGCTTTCCAGATCAACAGGTTGCAGGGTCAGCGGTGCGAGGGTTAATCCTCAATTTGTATGCCTTCCGACCCATATTCTACGTTCCCCCAACCCCCCCCCCCACGTGAAAAACCTGGGGTCTGCCCATGTATGCTACAGGGTAGCGCAAAAGTGTACTTAAGGGGCGGACCACGTTAAAAATGTAGTAGGAGCTATATTAAGACGATTAAAATAGGTCAGAAGTCGCAATTCGCTCATTGAAGCGGACAAAAATGACTCCAAAAACTCAACAAATATTGTCTAATTCCAGATGCAAAAAATATTGCGCACAGTAAGATTCGAACCTGGGGCCTTGTGGGCGTAGAGCTAGCTTTCTATCCACTCGGCTACGTAGGCAGCTTGCGCAAATAACTCAAGATATTGTTTTATACGCCATTTATCGGCAATCAAATAACATTTGCAATTTATTTATCAGTTCGAATCCCACCGTGAGCGATACTTTTTTGCATCTGGAATTAGAAAATCCTTTTTGAGTCATTTTTCCCTTCAATGAGTGAATTGCGACTTCTAACCTATTTGATCGTCTTAATATAGCTTCTACTACATTTTTAACGTGGTCCGGAAAAAATCTGTGACCATCAAGTACCGTCGCTTTCCTTATAACATTTTTCATCAAAAAATTTAGAAAAAATTCGGACCTTTTTTAGGCTTGATTACGCGAGCCCTGGCAGTGTTACAATTCTCACAAACTTTACAAATGGGTGGAATCGCTGCGACTTTAGCACTCCAAATCAATGTTCCAAATTCCTTAACTATTTTATATAATGTTGTTTATAATAACCTAGGTCCCTTTTATACAGGTCAAGTATGTCTTATTATATAAACTCGTTGAATACGAAAAATGGTTTAGCTATTGCCAGTAATTGCCCAAAATAAAGCAAAAGGATTGACATTCAATGGTGTTTGTAACAACAATTACCGACTTATAAATGAATTTTATACAACACAAAGAAGTAAGACAATCTTTGCTCGACTGAAATCAAATTTCGATCCAACTACATGGTCAAAACTGAAATCTTCGCTTGGTTCAATTGTTCAGTTTACTTTTAATGGAGTTTAAATTTATGGCATAGACTGCTTTGACATGACACGACGCAGTTGACACGAAACAAACCCCATAACTTTTTATGGTGAGTTTTTCCGGGAGAGTGATGTTCTACAAAGTTGTTCCCCATAAAATTTGAAACAACTTTGTAGAATATCACTTTCTCGGAAAAACTCACGATAAAAAGTTATAGGGTTCGTTTGTTTCGTGTCAACTGCATCGTGTCATGTCTATGCCAAATTTGGGAATTAATTCTTCCTAACTTCATAAAGTTTTGATTTGTTGTTGTGCTACAGATTTTGTTGTTATGCTACAGGAAGGCCCAAATGAAACCGCTAACTTATCTAAGAAGAATCGAATCTTCGATCAGCTGGACGATTTTTTCGAAAAGTGATGTGTTCTATAAAGTTGTTTCAAATTTTACGGGGAATAACTTTTTAGAGAACATCAATTTTTCCGGAAAAATCACTTAGCTGATCCGAAAATTCGTTTTTAGGCTTATGGACGTGTATTTAACCCTGATGTTTTGACCTAAATCGAATTTTTGATCCCTCAAATGATTTTTTCGGAAAAAGTGATGTTCTAGAAAGTTGTTCCCGTGAAATCTGGATCAACTTTGTAAAACATCACTTTTTCCTGAAAATCATATAGCTGATAGAAGAATTCGTTTTTTTCTTGCGTAAGTGTGCGGTTTCATTTGGGCCTCCCTGTATAATAAACCTTTTTTGTGGAAAATTTTTTACTTCTTTCTTTTTTGATTTTTTTAGGCGTTTTTATAAAAGTTTTCGTCCCTAATTTGATATCACAGCTCCGTTTTTCAATTTTTTTCGAAAAATATTTTGGTGCCAAAAAATATTTTCGATGCCAAAAAAATATTTTTAACCAAAATTTTTGCAGGAAAGACCCCTCTAGGAGTAATTTTGTGCGAGAAATCGATTGCGCGCATTCCCAAAGCGAGAAAACGCTTCTAAAACCCTCATCCGAAAAACTTGATTCAAACACGTCCTTCGCTTATGATTTCTTGACTCTTCAAAATTTTTAGATTTTTTAGCTATTGAATTTTATGCAGATATGGCATTTGAAGCAGCACAAATGCGAGTTGACGATATTTGGAAGTTGGTGAAGAAATGGAAGATGAAAATGGGGTTGAAGTTGGTGGAGACGAGCCTAAATTGGTATTGGTAGAATTTTGCCAACTAGAAAAGCTTCTTCAAAGATGCCTAGAATGTAGAAGAATTTCGGGAGGTCCTAAAGCCGGAAAACCAATTTTAAAATAATCACTCGCATTTCTTTTGCTTAAATTCCATATCTGCATAAAATTCAATAGCTAAAAAATCTAAAAATTTTGAAGAGTCAAGAAATCATATCGAAGGACGTGTTTGAATCAAGTTTTCCGGATGAGGGTTTTAGAAGCGTTTTCTCACTTTGGGAATGCGCGCAATCGATTTCTCGACAAAATTACCCCTAGAGGGGTCTTTCCTGCAAAAATTTTCGGAGATAGGGCCGTATCGACATCCCCTTTAAATAATCACAAATTCCGATGTACAGTACCGAGCAAAAGTCTTGGATCACGCACGAAAACTTGCGAAATATATGATTTTGGTATAATTTTATTCAATTTTAAGGTGACAAAACGACAAATAAACAACAGAAAATGCTTGATATTTCGTCGGGTAGCCCTTGGACTTGATAACGGCCCAGGGACGGCGTCAAGGTGGTGCACGTGCACCACCCTTCTGACCAAAAATGTAAAATTTTTCCAAAGGGTCCCCCTTATGTTTTGGGCAGGAGTTCAAAAATTTTTCGCGCCTTCGGCGCGATCAAATTTTTAGATTTGGTTTGGTCAATTGTTATTTTTATGTTTAACTAATAATTAAATGTATATGCATAGAATTTGTAAATTTACCCCCCCCCCCACAGCTACCTGAATTTGAGTATGGATCGGGTGCACCACCCTTCCAAAATCTTTGGCGCCGTCCCTGTAACGGCCTTCATTCTTCGGGGCATCGACTCCACAAGTCCTCGGAGGATATCCATCGTGTGTGATCTAAGTCTTTTGCTCGGTACTGTAAGCCACTGAAGTGTTTGCGATATTGTTCGAGTGGTGTATTTGTTTAAAAAAAGTTGATAATAAATTTTATTGAAACAAAAAGAATGTGTATCAAGATCAAATAAACCGAATATTTATCATTTCATGTTATAAAAATTTCATGTTTATCTAGTGTTGAGACGAAAAGAAAAAGATTAGATCATCGTTAAAATTTTCGAGTAAACATATGAAATTCCATCATTTGTGCTTCTAATGACAACAATCGTTACAAATTAAGTCTTCTTGACTCACAATGTTCAGTAAGTAACAATTTATCGCAGCAAAAATCCAATTCCCACACACAGCTCCCAAACTAAACACATCGTTTTATTACAGGGTGTCCCAAAAAAGTAGAATTTTGAAATTTGTTGGGGTCAATTTTTCAGAATTTTTTTTCTAAATACGTCATTTCTAGGGGTAAAAATAGCTGAAAAACACGGTTCCGACGTCCAAAAATTTTTTTGACCCATAAAAACCCCTTAAAGGAGGGGTCCAACTTACGGCCGGGTAGAAAATTTTTTTAACAAGTGACCCTTTAGGGGTAATTTTATGCGAGGAATCGATTGCGCGCATCGAAAAATTCTGAAAAAATTTTCCGGGGTGTTGGGGTTAAAACTTATAACCCCTAATTTTGACGCAATTTTTTCCATTTTTTGACCCCTGGAAAAAATTTTCAAAATTTTTCGATACGCGCAATCGATTCCTCGCGTAAAACTAAAGGGTCACTTGTTAAAAAAATTTTTTAATTTTCTACCTGGCCGTAAGTTGGACCCCCTTTAAAATGGACAAAAACGTGTTTTTAATGCTTTAAATAATTTCAAAATTCTACTTTTTTTGGGGCACCCTGTACACAGCCCGTTGTATTAGTACTTACATTACAGCAGCCGTGAGCCAGACATTATATGTCATCACAATCTAAATTTGTATACAGGGTGTTTCAAACAAAAAACACCGTAAGTTTGCTGATTTTTTCATGAATTGGGGCCAAAAATTTTAGAAAAAAATTGTCTAAAAATGACTTTTCTATGGGTAACTTTGCACGCGGAATCACGCATTCCCGAAGCTCGAAAATGCTTTCTTGACCCTGATTCAGGATAGCGTATTGACATGAAAGTGAAACAAGTTCGGATTTTGACCGGAAATTCAACTTTCTACGCATTTTCGAGCTTCGGAAATGTGCACAATCGATGCAAAATTACGAATGAAATACCATTTTTAGAAAAAAATTTCAGGCCCCTAAATCATGAAAAAATCAGCAAAAGTACAGTTTTTTAAACAAGATGATTAAAGCGGTAATTTGAGGCTTCAGTAGCCCCAATTCAATTGAGGTTACTCAAGGCCGTAGCCAGGATTCAGATGGGGGATGATTTGGGGAGGAGCATGGTGAGTTTGAGAGGGTACGGTAGGTTGGGGGGACGACCAAAAAAGCGGTATTTTGGCATTTTTGCGCAAAATTTTAGGCAAAAATTTGCGATTTTTTGGCCAAATATAGGCATTTTCGATGAAAAATTGAAAAAATGATCATTTTTTCAAAATAGTTTTGGGCTTAAGCATACATATTTGTTAGCCTTTAGTTTAAGCCAAGAATGAGTTAGGTTTAAGCTTATGGCTTAGGTTTGTCTAGGGGTTGTCCAGATATTACGTTACCATGTGGAGTGGAGATCAAGAAAATCATAAAAGATTGATAACGCTAGTACATTTTTTGATAAAGTGGGAGGGGGTAAACTTACCAGCATTAACCAATAAGCTAAGGTTAGCTGTATACCATAGAGACTGGCATGGAAGACACGAAGTCGAGCGATCGACTTTATCAAGCTTGCAATTTGTGATCTATAAAAATGAGTTGAAAAGTCCTAGAATTTGAATTCAGAAGACTGGAGCTTACTGAATTTCTTTATTGGAGTTTTGTTTGACTTTGTTGCCGACGCATTCGCAATATACATCTCCGTTACCCGTTGATTTGATGAGCCCAGTCGTCATATATTCTTTGGAAATAGTCGAGTTGTTAACCGAATTCGAATCTGTTTGTATATAAAGACGAAACCATTTGAAGCCTTCATAAAGCGCGGCCATAATAAAAATAATGACGCACGAAACGAAAAGATCTAAAAAAGGTTAAACAAGTTCGATCGTCATATCATGCCTAATAAAAAAATTTTTTGGCAAAAAACACCCTGTGTGCCAAGGGGATGAAAATCGAAAATTTTAAAGTTTTGANCATATCATGCCTAATAAAAAAATTTTTTGGCAAAAAACACCCTGTGTGCCAAGGGGATGAAAATCGAAAATTTTAAAGTTTTGAATCTTGGTTCCGTTAACTATGTTCACTTTGAGGAAGAGGTGCATAGGGCACCCCCCATCCTGACTAAAAGTCGAAAAATCATAAGGGTACCCCTCATACATAAGCAAGCCCCGGGATCAGGAGCTAAAAATTTGGGAGACCCTACAAATGAGTCTCCCAAAAAATCCCTTGACGATCAAAAAAGGTCCCCGCCTAAAAAGTCGGGTAGGACCTCCACTAATTGCGTCTCGAAATTTTAGAAGCACTAATTCCGCACTAATTGCAATTAATGCTTGTCACGACGAGTCTCGATACGTCACGACGCGTCTCAAAGCGTCACGATGCGTCATGACGACACCAGCGTCTTAACATTTGCGTCCCGACATTTGTGGCTCGACATTTGCGTCCCAGACATTTGCGGCTCCGACATTTGAGACCCCGACATTTGCGGCTCAAAATTTGCGGCCCCGACATTTGCTGCTCAACATTTACAACCCCGAAATTTGAAATGTCGGGACCGCAAATGTTGAGCCGCAAATGTCGGGGTTCCAAATGTCGGAGCCACAAATGTCGGGGCCGCAAATGTCGGGACGCAAATCTTAAGACGCTGGTATCGTCCCGCCGTCATGACACTTCTCGATGCGTCATGATACGTCTCGATACGTCACGACGCGTCTCGATACGTCACGACACGTCTCGATATTTCACGACGCGTCTCGATGCGTCACGACGCTTTTTTAAATTGCGAATATCTTTTCAGGATAAACGAATTTTCGAATGTTGTCTTTGACATTTTATGTATCTTATTATGGGCTATAAATTTGCTGAAGACCATATTCGATAATTCGTTGACCNTATCTTTTCAGGATAAACGAATTTTCGAATGTTGTCTTTGACATTTTATGTATCTTATTATGGGCTATAAATTTGCTGAAGACCACATTCGATAATTCGTTGACCCTGAATAAGACCGTCTCGACGTCATCTATGTAATTAGTACTTGTCTCGAAATCGTCGAGAAGGATTAGTGGAGGCCTTTAATTCGCAAAATTTGCGAACTATACAACTCGTAAATTCTCTATATATCGCCAATTTTTCATAAAAACTAGCAATTTGTATCAAAAAATTTTTCACGCTAAATAGCATACGAATTGGGTCAACTTTTTTTCGGCCAATGAGAGAATTGGGAGAGGAATCATGTCAAGAGCTGAACCGATACCGGTATTTCGGTGTCGGTAATTACGGTAGATCGGTAATTTTCGGGCTTACCGGAATTTCGGTATCAGTAATCCGTTAATTTTTTGATTCCGTTAAGTTGTCGGTATCGGTAATTTTTTTCATCCGGTTCAGCCCTGGGGGGCATGATTCATGCTCTCGTTTTTAAATGAAGTATCTGATCAATAACTTGACCAGCTCTATCATATGGTTAAAATATTGAAAAAGCATACCATAGTATGATTTGGTACGCCAAGAGTCGACAAGTATCACCTCTTTATAACCGCTATGAAAATACATTAGCATCTTGGGGCCGTGTGATGTATGAGTATCTAAAATTCGATTTTTTCATAAAAATCTGATTTTTCTGAAATTTTGATATTTTTTTCTCGAAAATTCGATTTTTCGAACATTAGATTTTTTCTCGAAAATTCAATTTTTTCTCGTAAAAATCCCGAAGGCAAATCTCATCTCGAATCCCGTCCCGACCATAAGGCGAACCCCGAGCTCGGGGCGGAACACTATTTCTTAATAATCTTTGGGTATCCTCAAACACTATCAAGATGTCAAAGGGCGAAATAGATTCACTCATCAAGTCACTGATGGCAAGAAACTTTCGGTATATTTATAATAGGGATTCTGTCTAATCTTGTTGATATTCTTGTTCTACTTCATAAGAATATGAACAAACATAATGGTCCTTCTTAACTTTTACCTTTTTTTTATAGAAATGACTTTTTGAACTTATTTCTACGCTTTGATTAATGTATAAATACGAACAACACATAGCTTCCCACATAGAACAAATAAAACACATACTTCTGGTGATTAAAGTGCGCACATTAGTATTTGACATATGTTAAACATTGTTTTAAGAAAGTTTGTTGTTCATGTAAAGATCAGGGTCATAAGGAAAATTTTTTAGCTATAGTTTAATGTCCATCGAATGATGTTGTTCATGTAAAGATCAGGGTCATAAGGAAAATTTTTTAGCTATAGTTTAATATCCATCGAATGATGTTTTCGATGTCAAAATTTAAACGTCGGAGGAGAGACTAGTACTTTTTTGTACGCAAAAAATACTTTTTCGTGCAAAAATATTGATTCACAAGGGGAGATCTGGTTACTCGACAGGCTTAGCGTTTGAGACCCAACTTTTGAGGCTTAAAGGGGGTACAAATTTCTCGAATGTCGAGGCTTCAAATGTCCGGCCTCAAATGTCGAGTAATCGGGACATCTAGATCTGCCACTCCGGATTTTTAAATTTCCGCTGTAAAAAGGCAGTATATACTGACACCAAAATTTAGTATAAAAAATTTTTCAAAAAAAACTTTTTCGAAAAATAAAAAATTTCCAAAAAATAAACGAATTTTATATTTTGAAAAAATAAAAATTTTATATTTTAAAGAAAAATATAAATTTAAAAAATTGATTTTTCATAGCAAACAATCAGCTACTAGATATAAAAGTTGATTGCCATTAATCAGTTAGTTTGATGGCGTGGTGGTAGAGAGTGGGCATTTTTAGCCAATATTCTCGGGTTCGAATCCCGGACGGGATAATTTTTTTGCACAAAATATATTTGTATTTTTCGATCTAATTTTTATCGTAACTGGCTTGCTATCAGCCAGATTTTTTTAAATTTCGGTGTCGGGAATCTGTAAACTGTCATTTTATATCGAAAATTTAAAAAAAGCCGGCAGATCTAGATGTTCCCTTGTCATTCTATATATTTTCTGGTCAAAAAATTAGGTCTAGGACCATAGAGCTTGAGCTTGACTTCCACTCGTAAATGACTTTTAAACAAAAATTTTTTTTACGATTTTCGATTTATTAAAAATGTTGTTATAACACAAGTCTATAAATATAAGAAGTCTTCAATTAACACAAATGTAGGGATGTTCCGAGTACTCGAACCAGTAGCGTATTTAGGATCAAATTTCGGGGGGGGGGATGCGATAGTGGGGGGAGGGACCAACATTTCCCAACACAACCATTAAGAAAAAATCTTCATTTTTCGAATTTCGGGGGGGGTGTGGCCGCCCCCCCCTCGCACCCCATGGATACGCTACTGACTCGAACTACGAAAACTCGAATTCGATCAAGGTTTTAAACAGGGATGCCAAGTCTGCTGATTTTTCAAAAAAGTGGTGATTTTGAGATGTCAAATGTGACAAAATGCTGATTTTTCAGTGTCAAATCTGATTTTTGAGATGCGAAATTTTGTCAAATTTATATAAGAAATATAATGGAAAATGAGCATTTTCTAAATTTTTGTTCCTAAAATCTGATTTTTGAAGTCGAATTTTCTGATTTTGAACAAATGTTCTTAGTAACAGAACTAATCCCAGAGGAATTTATTCTACCACCAGTTCCAAGAATTCTAGAAACGATTTCTTCCTAGTTAGGGTTGCCAAATCCTACTTGAAACTACCTGCAGAAATTGCCAATTTGCTTCGACCCTTATTCATTTGTACTATTAAAAGATTTGATTTGACTAAAAAATAGTTTTCGTTTCAATAACTCATGTTTTTGTTTGGCGCAGAAAAATAAGTTTTTCTTATCGAACTTTTTATCATTTCATTCAATTCTTTTTTTTAAATATTCTACAGCTCAAGATCTATCAAACAAAATAAAAATTCTGTGAGCTCACTCATTTTCTTATTTTTAAAATTGCATTTGAAAAAATCGCATTTTTCGAACTTCCAAGCTTAATAACTTTTTAAGGTTGAAACCATTTTTCGAGATCTTGGTGTCAAAATACGCGTAATAACCTGAAAAATAATGAAATGATTCGCTTTTTTAATTTAAGTTTTAAAAAAGACTTTTTTTGGCTAAAAACAGTCAATTTTCGGCTTTTTTTTACTTTCCTATCAACTTTTTTCTTACTTTTTCATCTGAATATTAAAAAAGCGAACCATTTCATTTTTCTTCATGCTTTTACGCAATTTTTGACGTCAAGATCTCGATAATTGGTGTTTAAGAGACGATATCTGGAAAGTTCGAACCTAGGCGGGCATAGTGT
Organism: Acrobeloides nanus; assembly: GCA_900406225.1. Classification (NCBI taxonomy): domain Eukaryota; kingdom Metazoa; phylum Nematoda; class Chromadorea; order Rhabditida; family Cephalobidae; genus Acrobeloides; species Acrobeloides nanus. Next base: position 53,856 of record OZJO01001373.1, read on the forward strand.
TCAACGGCTCGAGTGCACTCTAATTTGAATTTATTTATTGAGATTAACGAATGGGAAAATTTTTAAAAGTTATTTTAAGTCAAAATTCGGGTTCCTTAAAATTGAAATCCTTGTCTGAAGCTAAAAAACCCGATTTTACGTTGATTTTTTGAATTTTCTAACCTGTCTAAAACACCCTAGATAATTTTTTTCGGCCAAAATTCGATTCTGGCCGATGTATTCCAATATGGGGAACATTTATAGCATGGTTTTGAAAAAATCCGAGAAAAAATTTTTTTCGACACCCTTTACTATGCATCCGTGTAAAAATGGCTCAAAAATCGAAGTTTCTCGGATTTTCATAACCATGCAAGAAATGTTCTCCATATTGGAGTACATCGGCCAGAATCGAATTTTGGCCGAAAAAAATTATCTAAGGTGTTTTAGACAGGTTAGAAAATTCAAAAAATCAACGTAAAATCGAGTTTTTTAGCTTCAGACAAGGATTTCAATTTTAAGGAACCCGAATTTTGACTCAAAATGATTTTTAAAAATTTTCCCATTCGTTAATCTCAATAAATAAATTCAAATTAGAATGTACTCGAACCGTTTAACCTCAGGTTCGAACTTTCTAGATATCGTCTCTTAATATATCTGTGTTCAATTTATCCTATTTGTTATGTTAGCTTAGTTGTTTCTATGCCTTCTTTCTTTGCTATACTTAGGTACTTTACTGTGAATCTTAACTTGACTTTGTTTTCTAATTTTGAACAAATTCTCTTGGCATCCCTGGTTGTGAACTCGAAAACTCGATTTATTTTCCGACTTGGAACATCCCTGATCAATGACGTAGCCAGAAATTTTTTAAGGGGGAGGGGTACCAAGCCTTTCTACTAAAAAACCATAAGGGGGACCCTTATGTTTTTTCGGGCCCGTAAGGGGAAAGATATCGGTACCCCCCCCCCTTCTCGTGGCTACGTCACTGTCCCTGATATGTATTTTCAAACGAATTCATTCAACTTTTTCTCGGATCTTCGTAATAAGTCATGTTTCATGAAGTGGAAAATTTTTTCTAAAAATCCAATTTTTTATAATATGAAAAATTATAGCTACCAAGAGTTCCAACCGGCGTATTCTTATAATGCAATTTTTCCGACGGCTGATTATCATTTTGTTGAGCCGGATCTTCTAGGCCTTTATAGACGAGCACTTCGGTTTTATCGAAACTTTTGATAAAACTTTCAAATTCGGGAGTTTTCAATTGTCGAGCAGGTCTAAAACAGATAAAGTTTCGTTTAAAACAGGGCTAGAAAAAGGATGGTCTCCCAGGCCCTCAGGAGCATGTCTTTGAAAATTCGATTTTTCTTGGAAATTCTAATTTTTCATGAAATTTAATTTTTTTTCTCGAAAATTCGATTTTGTCCTGAAAATTAGATTTTTTTCGATGAAAATTCGATTTTCCAATTCTCGGGTCCCTTAGATCCCGACTCCGGTGAAGGGTCCCCCCAAACCCCCGGTCACTTTTCGATCAGTTTAGTAAAAAAAAATCCAACTTGAAATTTTTCAAAAGTAACGAAGACGGCAAAACCGAAACGGAAGACAATGCCATCGCTGCAGCGGCCATCCACGGTTGAATGGTAAAGCCGACGGGTTGGAAAACTCCGGCTGCAATAGGGATCCCAATCGCGTTGTAGACGAAGGCAAAAAATAAATTGATTCGGATTCGACGAATTGTCGCTCGCGACAGTCGAATTGCATTCACAACATCGAAGAGGTTGTTCTTCACCAAAACTATTCGTGCACTCTCAATGGCTATATCCGAGCCAGCGGCTATGGCTATGCCCACGTTGGCTGTCGCCAACGCGGGACTATCATTCACACCGTCGCCGACCATCGCCACTTTTTGACCGGTTCTCTAAAAAACGATGAAAAATGAGTGTGCTTCAATTACAACTTTTTACCTGTAACTGTTTGATTTTGTCCATCTTTTGATTGGGTAACACTTCAGCGAACACTTCTCGAATACCGACTTGTTTGGCTGCCGCTTCGGCGGTTTTTGCATTGTCTCCGGTCAACAGCACCGAATGGATACCCATTTTGTGTAATGCCCACACAGCTAACGCAGCTTCAGATTTCACTTGATCCGATATACTGATCACAGCTGCTACTTTGCCTAAAGAAATATCTTTTGATTGGGCAACACTTCATTACTCTGATATGCGGTTGAGCTTGGAGGGCATCGGGCGGCACCCCCTGTCATAATCCCCTTTTGTTTTTTCCCATACTATCCTGTCCCCCCCCAAAAATTTCCCAATTCTTCAACAAAAATAGCCTAAATTTTGAAAAATTTTCACCAAAAATGTCCATTTTCACTAAAAATGCGAATTTTTTATTATCAAAAATGTTCAAATTTGGGCAATTTTTCATAAAAAAATTCAAATTTTCGCTCGAAAAGAGGGGTAAAAATCGATCTGCACCCCCATTCCTGGGTTGAAATTACGTCACTGCCCCCTGGCTACGTCCCTGTTGTTGTTGTATAAAAAAATCTCCCTGAACGTACAATTTATAGCTACAAGTATAGAAATGTTTCCAACGTGTCGTTCTCTTGACAAAGCATTTTGTATCAGTGGTTGAATAGAAACTCCATTTGAAATCAACCATTTTTCACTCCCAATTACAACAGAAAATGAATCAAGATGGTTCCAATTTTCGTTCGAATCTGTTCCATTGGTTTGTAGTATGGGCACAACTTCAACATCAAAACTTGACAGGTGTAATATTTGGGATTGACTAGATTCTTGCTCATTCTCGTGAATAGAATTCAAATCTGGAATCGTATTCATCACGTTTGGCACGTTAGAAACTTCACAAGCTATTCCGTTTCCTGCAGAAATTTCAAATTGGCTTGCAGTTGCCCATCTTTCGTTCTTTAAGTACTAAAAATCGAATTTCATATGTGTCGGATACCGAAAATTGGGGGGCCTAGTTTTTTCGGCACCACCATGCTTACGGACCCACTATTGCGGATGCTATACTTCCAAACAAGCTAGACCAAAATCGCTCAAGGGGTGGGTGGAGCGATTCTTTCGACGATAAGTGTCGAAAGGATCGCCCCAAGGGTCGAGTGAAAATTCGCTCTTGCCAGTAACTATACTTCCAGTACCTCTTTGGCAAACGAAACAATAGCATTTCCAATGGGATGCTCAGAATTGGACTCGGCCGTACCCGCAATCGCACATAAATTTTTTAAAGACAGCTGTTGCTGGGGTAGAGTGGTAAAAATTTTCACCACTCGAGGCTTTCCTTCTGTTATAGTACCCGTTTTGTCGAACACCACCGTGCGGATCTAGAAAGAAAAAAGAATTTCATGTACCATTGAACATCTAAAATTTACTTTCTGAGCAACTTCTAGAGGCTCGCCTCCTTTGATAAGAATTCCATTTTTGGCTCCCACGCCCGTGCCTACCATGATCGCAGTGGGAGTGGCCAAACCCAGGGCACATGGGCATGCTATAGCCAGTACCGTAATGGAGTATTCGAAAGCCATTCGAATGATTTCTTCCCAATTTGGAACGCCGTGCTAAAATCGAATCCTCATTCATCGATAGTTAAAGGGGATATAGTCCGTTTCAGCTCCAACTAAAAAAAGCTGAACCTAAAATTCAAAATNAGCCATTCGAATGATTTCTTCCCAATTTGGAACGCCGTGCTAAAATCGAATCCTCATTCATCGATAGTTAAAGGGGATATAGTCCGTTTCAGCTCCAACTAAAAAAAGCTGAACCTAAAATTCAAAATCCGAAGACAGCATCCCGTCCGATCTGGCAAGTTAAGTAACGTTGAGCCAACGTTGATATCATAGGTTCAACCCCCATCCGTTTCTTTGTGTCCGAATTCGGTTACGCGTCATTTGAGGCCGGACATTTGAGGCCCCGACATTTGAGGCTCTGACATTCGAGGAATTTGTACCCCCCCCCCTTTAAGCCTCAAAAGTTGGGCCTCAAATGTCGGGGCATCAAATGCCCGGCCTCAAATGACGCGTAACCCCGAATAAAAATTTTGCATATGGGGTATTTTGATGTGAGAAACATGTTAGTAAAGTTATTTTTTCAAAAAAACTTTACCAACAATTTTCTCACATAAAAATACCCATATGCAAAATTTTTAAAAGAATTTGAGCACAAGGAAACGGATGGGGTTGAACCTACGATATCAACGCTGCTTAACTTGCCAGATCGGACGGGATACTAACTTCGGACTTTGAATTTTGGATCCAGCTTTTTTATAGTTGAGACTGAAACACCNCAACGCTGCTTAACTTGCCAGATCGGACGGGATACTAACTTCGGACTTTGAATTTTGGATCCAGCTTTTTTATAGTTGAGACTGAAACACCTTGTTACCATTTTCATACTACCCATTTTCATACTAAATCTGCCAATACAAATCCAGACTATCAATGTAATTATTGACAGGGTAACAATGAAGGGAACAAAATAACCGGCTAGTTTATCCGCTGTTTGTTGTAAAGGTGCCTAAAATTAATTTTGCTTCAAATAAAACTTTCGACAACTTTAGAAGTTTGAGCTTCTGCAACAAGTCGAACAATTTGGGCCAGAGTTGAATCTTGACCAACACGAGTGGCTTCGATTATAAGTAGTCCAGTTTGATTGACAGAGCCTCCGATCACGTGGTTACCTATAGTTACATGATTTACAATCACGAGAAAAATAGCAAAAATCGATAGTTCGAAAAAAATTACGAAAACTGGAAAAAATCGAATTTTCGGTAAAATTGGCAAAAATCGATTTATTTTCAAACAATTGAGTTTTTCCAAAAAATTGATTTTCCCCAAAAACGACCATGTCTATCATAATACCTGGTATTTTAACAACCGGCATATTTTCTCCCGTTATAAACGACTCGTCGGCCGAACTATTTCCTTCAACAACAACTCCATCGACGGCAATGTTTTCTCCGGGCAACACTTTGATGAGGTCTCCACGTTGAACTAATTCAATTTCGATTCCTCTTTCCGAAATAATATTCCCTTCTTTGTCTTTAGTTATCAACAGAGCCACTTTCGCTTGCAATGACATTAATTTAGTGAGAGCTTCTGAAGTTTTACCCTGAAAAATTGAATTTTTCGTTGGTTTTTGCTATGTTCCTTCAGGTGCACAAACAAAGGTTTGTAGATTTGCCTCTAAATACTGTAGGGGGAAAATCTTTTAGACGCAAGGGGGAACGAATCCTTGCTAGGATCAGAGATGCTATTTCCGTGACAGCACTCTAGACCACTACACCATGATGGTAGCTGAATAACCGATCGTTAATTTCGACCTTGAAGCAGTGCCAACAATATCAGTTTTATAAAAACCACTAACCTTTGCCTTATACTCCATCCATCTACCCAACGAAATAAACACCATCAACATCGGAGGCACATCAAAAAATGTCATTGGGCTGTAATTCCAGTGGAGAATAATTGCCATCAAAATGATCACGACCGAATAAATATAGGCGATCGACGTGGAGAGAACAATCAAAACGTCCATATTCGCACTCCCATGCCTTATAGCCTTCCAACTTCGAATATAGAAATAACGTCCTCCAAAAATCTGCAAATCTATGTTTTTTATTTCCAAAAAGGGTCTATAGTATAGGAGCCGTAGCCAGGAGGCGCCTGAGAGGGGAGAAACACGTGCTCACAAAACCTGAAAAAATGAAAAGTTTTACCCTTGATCCCATTGATGATTTTCCTGATTTTGAAAAAAAAGACTTTTTTCGCCAAAAATTGCCAATTGTTCGTCAAAAATGTCGATTTTAGGACAAACATCGCAATTTTTAGACTATTTTTGCCTAAAAATTTGATTTTTGGCCAATTTTTTAGTAATTTTTGATCCTCAAAAAATACCAATTTTTCCACGGACAGTTCTACGAGACAGATTGAATCCTAGCTACGGCCTTGATCATTAAGTCACGTGATTAAGGAGGGGAAGGGGTCAAGAATTTATCATCAAAAATCACGGGGAAGAAGTGAGATCAAGAGAAAAATCACATGATTTTAGGGTAAGGGACTTTTGCGCCCTCACATATTCGCAACGACACTTGCGCACCCAACTTTTGAGCACACGATTGTTGCACCCGTGATTTGCGCTCTATAATTGCGCAACGACATTTGCGTCCCAACATTGCGCACCCGACTTGTGCGCCTTTTCCGTTTTTAAAATTTTCGACCTTTTTTGAAAGATGTAGGGGCGGAAATGTTGGGCACAAATGCTGGTGCGCAATTATTAGCGCGCATATGTTGGGGCGCAAATGTAAAAGTGCAAGTGTCAGGTGAGCATATGTGAGGACGCAAAAGTCCTCCACCCGATTTTTTGTAGAAAAACATCAATAATTTTTAACCAAAAATTGCAAAATTTAATTTTTTTACAAAAATTGAATGGTTGTTTTTCACAAAAATTACACTTTTTCAAAACATAATAGTTCCCATACCCTCTATATTTTCTCATGCGATGACCGTCAAAAAATACTTGAGGTTCCTCCTTGTGATTTTTTATTTTTTCAAAATCACGTAATCTTTTTGGGGTAGCAAAAAATCACCAGGGGTGGGTTTTTCAACCACGTGACTTACTGATCAATATCTTTGGGGTCATCCAACCTGGACAGGTGTAGCCAACAAGAACAAGAGCAGGTTGTCCAACGATAAAGCTCTCGTAAAAATGTGCACTTGCTTTTCATGATGCATCGGCGCTTGCACGATCCAGTGAAAATATATCATCACACACAGTGTTGGAATCCCAAAAAACAGTGAAATTAGAAATGAGGTCCTCCATCTTGAGATTTCTTCGGCATGTCCGAGTTTTTTGAATCGATTTTCGCGAGACACAAGTTCTGCCGAAAAACCCAGACTCTAAAAGATGATCGATTAATTATGAAAAATTTCAGCAGGTTTGTGAAAAAACTGTTTGAAAATTCGTTACTTTTACGATCCAAATTTAACTCGATTAACTATGCGAATTTCAAAATCTGGCACCTCTGCCGTTACTTGTTAGGCTTAGGATAAGGCTAATGCGTTGACTAACGTTCAATTCCGGTTCTTTCGGTTCCGATTTTTACGGTTCGACTCCAGTTCCGGTTTTCCCAACTTTACCTGAATCCGCTCGATAATATCTCTAGGTCCAACTATTTCGGAAGAAAACTCCACGATAGCTGAAGAAGTCGTTAACGCTACACTACATGACACAATACCACGTAGGGTCGAAACATGGTTTTCTATACGAGAAACACAAGAAGCACACGTCATTCCGCTGATCTAAACACGTCGATTTTTTAGTGTTTGTTTGAATAGAAAAAATTCACTAGAAGATCTATTTTGGAATAGCCATTTTCCGTATCATCTAAAATCTGGCTAGGATATCCCAGATCACGAATCGAGTCTCGAATTTCATCGGCTGATATGAGAACACTGTCGTATACAACGTCCGCTTTTGAAAACATCACTGCTACATTAATGGACTGGACTCCTAAAAAATCAAATTCATAAAAAGATCCCTGTACTAGGGCTGCGCGCGGGGTGGGATCCCGCCCCGCAAACCCCGCCCGCACCATTTTTTAAGAAAAAACCCGCCCCGCAATCCCGCCTCGCAAATTGAATAACCCCGCAATGTCTTTTTTTATCGAAAATTTGGGCAAAATCGACCGTTTTTAAGTAATTTTTTCATTGACATTTACCATTTTTAACCAACATTTTCAATTTTTTTTTGCTTAAAAACTCTTGTTTATTCTACAAAATTTTTATCACCTATCGACGCATGGAAAAAACTAACGATTTTATACATTATAAATGAATTGATTGTCTTAATCAATTTTTTTATCAAGAAAATTTAACCTTTTTAACCCTGCAAAAAACCCGCGGGATCCCGTCCGCAAGCTTTTAAAAACCCCACCCATCAATTCCGCTCGCAGTTCAATGCGCAGCCCTACCCTGTACCCAGTGGGCGGTCTTGGAGTTCAGGAAGTTTGGGGGAAGGAGCTCCTTGAAAAAATTTTTAAAGAAAAAATTGAATTAAATTTTTCAAGGAAAAATTACGCATTTCTTGAAAAAAGTTAAAATAATCTAAAAAAGTTGAAAAGGTGAGAAATAGAAAAAATGTAAAATTAGAAACTAGAAAAAAATCATAAGGGTCTCCCTTAAAAACATAAGGGAGACCCTTATGATTTTTTCCGGTCTTCGACCGGAATGGAGGGGAGAACTATCCTGAATCCACCCCCTTGGGACTGCCCTTTGCTATACCTTTTAATTCAGAAATACTCTTCTCTATAGAAGCAGCACAGGTCGCACTAGCCATTTTCTCGACCGACAACACACATTTCTTCAAATTCCTTATTTCGTTTGAATCTTCGATATTGGCTGACACGGATGAGCTTGTTTCATCTATAAGTCTATCTGTTTTGCCTATTTTTGGTCTAAATATAAGGGTCACCATCTTTGTCCGGTTCAAAAATCGTATCTTTCGTGCTAACTGAGGTAGCGTCAAAGCCCATATCGTCAATCATTTCTGCTAATTGTTCGCTCGTCCATTTCTGAGGATCATATATTACCCAACCTAAATTTTTCGCTTTCGTCGAATACAAGGCCGCGAGTTTCACTTCTGACTTGGGTAGGAACAGGGCAGTGGCGTAGCCAGACACGAGGAGTGGGGGGGGGGAGGGGACCAACCCCAAATTTTGCCTTTTTTTAGATTGGCCAGCTTTCGGCCGGTCAAAACATAAGGGGAGGATCCTTATGATTTTTCCAGGTTTGGGGGGGGGACTACCCCGGGTTCGCGCGACCTTGTGGCCACGACGCCGCTGCTTTGTCACTGCATCACCGAGGCAAGTTTGAGGGAGGGAAAAAAATTTTGGGAGGGTGTTTGTATTCGTGTGCCCGGTGAACCCTTGTTATAGTCAATAAATACCTTTCTTTTCAGCTAAAGACACTTGAACACGATAAACCCCAGGTCTTTTCCCAATATTTTCTTCAATGATTGCAACGCAAGAATGGCAGGTCATTCCGAGAATACTTATAGTAGCTTCTTTTTTAGATATCCATGTTGTAAGTTGATTATAAGAGGAAGTGCCATCTTCAATATAGATATTGGTTACATTCATATTGGGCTAAAAATGATTTTTTCGAAAAATTATAGAGCAAACAAGATCGGAAAATCGATATCGCGAGCATTTCCTATATAGAAAATTCTGGGATTTGAGTCTTTTGACTAGTTCGTAAGCAGTGTTGTCCCGTGTACAAATGTGTTGTGTACACATGTATTGTGTACACACGAGCGAAATCTTCGTAGGAATTGAATTTGAATTTATTTCCTTTATAGATTTGTTATTCACGACAAAAGAAAATTTTGGGTTAATGTGTTCAACTCACGAGTACTTATGTGTACACAACACAACACAGTGTGTACACATGTGTTTGTGTACACGTGTGTTGTGTACACAATGTGTACACAAACACATGTGTACTCATGTGTACAGGGGACAACACTGTTCGTAAGCCATGTTTTGACTTCTTCGTCATTGTAAGCTGCATCTTTTTGGGTGCAAATCAGGCTTTGGATGAGGTGATGGCTTTTCACCTGGCCCAACCCTTTGCCTCTCATGTTGGCGTAAAAGATTCACTGCTCTTCCCCTCTACAGGGTGCGGCAAAAGTTCCCGTGATTTTTGGAATTACTGCATATAGTATTTTTTTTATAGCTGTAAATTCAAGCTATCTAAAGATGGTCAAAATACTATAAGAAAAAAAACATCAAGACCATCTTCGGCGCCACCTCTTGGGGAGACGACTACATCTAATTCCTACAACACGCCGGTTAACAACTCTATTGAAGAACGTCACTATTTCATCATCAAAGCTGTTGATTACTGAACCGGATATTGTCCCGAAGAAATCTTTTCTGCGACTCATCGAGCCTTGAAGTGAAAACTACAGAGCGTTCATTCTGGTCTGCAACATCAATGTTTTTAGTCGTTCTCGCACCCCCTCTAACGAATTTCTATGCGGTTTTTTTAAATGGTAGCTGAACAATGGCCGAATAAATGTTGATAAAAATTTTCGAAATCCGTTGATTCTAACATTGTAAAAAATTACTTTGAAGTTTTCAAAATCGATTTTCTTCACCTTAGAAAATGTTAGAAATTTAACTGCCGTATGAAAATACAGTGCTTTAGTCCCTCTAACACATACAAAAAACCGTATATAAAAATTATTTAACAGTGGCGAGATATTTGACTTTGAAGTTGA